>CM076579.1:1611258072-1611450134 GCA_034641835.2 Pinus albicaulis
ATTCACTCCATTCATTTCCATAACTCTTTCCATCACCTCCATACATCATATTCCTCCATTCCTGATCAATAGGAAGAAACAATAAGAAAAAATCAGTAGCTCACTGAGAGACCTGCTCATTCAACAAGTTTCTCACTCAGAAAACAAGAAAGTAGTGAAGCACACAACATCTAAAAAGCTTGTCTCCTCAACCTAGCTTCTGCAAACACCTTGAAAATAATGGGTAAGCTTGGGTATATCCTTTCACCCATCATTGTGCATTCATAATAGACAGAAATAACTAAATGCAAGGATTTGGAATTTAGAAGCCAAAAAGGTGGCCAGTTAGCTTGGCCACCATCATGAAGTATGACTGGGGAGAACTGCAAGTTCATGCCATCTGGGCATGAAAAAAAATTCAATTGGTGTAGAGAAGAATGAGAGGAAGAAACACACAGTCCATCATGAATTAACAGAGAGAAGGAAACAAAAATCTCTAACAGAAATTGGAGCTGAGCCCAAGTTGTATAAGCGCTCCAAAATTAGCTGTGTAGTCTAATAAAAAGAGATCTTGTCTCATCCAAACAAGTGAATTGAGAATTTTCGAGGGAAAGAGACCAAAGGGAGCCCACAAAACAATAGTATCAAGTTTGGGTTGCGTATTTGAATAGAGTGCAGCAGCAGTAGTAGAACAACATTACCAGTAATTGGGCTAGCTTCGGAAGTATACAGTATATCAAACATAGTAGGAATGGACAAAGGGAGTATTTTATAGCAATCCAAACAAGGCATAATTCTACTCCTAGCCTTAGAAAAGAAGGAGAAGAAGACGATAGAATTATGGCCATATCTTTGAGGGGTCCATTGAAAATGGCGCCATTATACAAGAGGGCCATGCAGGCCAAGAAGATCCAGTGGCTTAGTATCAAGCTTAGTCCACCTTTGTTGCTGGGGCTAAATGATGAAAGGGACATAGATGCACAAGATAGAGAATGGGAGAATGCAGAAAAGAGTAATGGGTTTTACCCCCCTCAGGGGGCTCCCACACTTCTTTCTCAGGAAGTCAGGGGGGCTATCAAAGCCTTGAAAAATGTAGGAGGAGGATTAGTTGCTAAGAGGATGAGCAACCATTCAGTAGGGGGTAAAAGTGGTGAGCCCTAGTATTGCACCAAGAGTGCCGAAACTCCCAGGGGTTGCCCTAGTTTAATTATCAACCTGGGGTTCATACAAAATTGGAGGTAATAGTGTTATATACATAGCAGATGCATTTTTGTCATGACATCCTCTTCTGCTTTACGAAAGGGTGCTATTTATTAAACTATGATAAGAACTGGAAATTAAATTGCTGGAAGGAAATGGTAGAAGGGAAACTAAATTAAATTTCAAAAAAGAAATGACAGAAATGAATCTAATTTAATTTTCAAAAAGGAA
The DNA here is from genome assembly GCA_034641835.2 of Pinus albicaulis. Classification (NCBI taxonomy): domain Eukaryota; kingdom Viridiplantae; phylum Streptophyta; class Pinopsida; order Pinales; family Pinaceae; genus Pinus; species Pinus albicaulis. The sequence goes on from CM076579.1 coordinate 1,611,259,483, forward strand.
ATGGCAGAAGGGAAACTAATTTAAATTGGACTTAACTTGGCCAATCAGCTAAACACACCTTTCTCTATCTGTCATGCTCTTATCTATGCAGTTATTCATGACCTAATTCTAATTTGAAGAGTTGTTTCTTACAGTTTGGAGAAGAAAGGGGTACAGGTCCTAATGGAGGGCTTAACCACATGAAACAAGGGTTAGGGGAGTGAAAAAGGGGTTTTTTACTTTATTAAACTTTTAATATCGCAAAAATTATTTGGAGAGGGAGGATTTTAAAAGTGTGATGGCGGAGTTGCAAGAGGGGGGTGGCAATGCGATATGTGATATGCGATATCGCAATATCACAATATCACGAAGCTGGAGGAGTAGCAGAAGTGGTATTTGGGAGCGAGAGAAAAATGCGATATGCAATGGGAATAAAAACTATGAAATGAGATTTATGATAGGAATGACGTGGTAGAGTGCTATAGTAATGTTGCAATCGAAGGTTGGAAGCACTAAGTTTTAACGAAGCAGGAGCGAAATGTGATATGCGATGGGGATAGAAACTGCAAAATGTGGTTTGTGATAGGGATGATGTGATAGAGTTCTATAGTAATGTCACAATCGGCGGTTGGGAGTAGTAAGTGTTAATGAAGTAGGAGCGAAATGCAAAGTGTGAAATGCGATAATGTCGAATTTGAAAAATAAGAGATGTGATGGGTGACACTACAGTAATATCATAATCGGGGTTTGGAAGCGGAAAGTATTAATGAAAACCAATTGAAAATACGATTTGCGATTTGCGGCAATTCTTTAAAGGAAGAATGGAAAAGGTCAGTTTCCAAAGGTTTTCGAATATTCTTGTTATATTCGGTAGAGGCAAGGCAGAAGGGTTATATGAACTATGTGATATGCGATATGCAATATCACAATATCACAATATTGCAGGGTTGGCGGAGGAGCGGTAGTGCAGTCAGGAGGACAGTGCGAAGTTTGAAATGCGATACCGTAGTGGGAGTTTCGAGGAGCAAGGGTGGAGGTCCAAATTTGATGTTTTTTCAAGCGTTTTGCATTAAAAAGGGTGCAGTGGCCGTGACTAATGAAAGCAAAGGAATAAGGTGGGCTAAATATTTTAAGTGTTTTTAGGGATAAAAGGTGGGTGCAACAGTTAGAATAAGCGGAAAAAGGAGGAAATGGAGGGCGTAACAGCAGTGCTCAAGTTGTGAAGACTAAGATGGAAAATGAAGCAAGAAGGCACCATAGATCTACTCTGGGGCTTTAACACTAATTATTGCAATCAACCCTTCTAAATTATGCACAAATAAACAGAAAAATGCATGAAAATATAGTACAAAAGGAAGGCTAAAAATTGTAATGCAACTCTACTCTAATCTCAGAAACAGTGAACATAAATCAAATTTTGGGTATGTGGGAAGGTTCACGCTCCTCGAGCTCTATTGGTAGAGATGAGAAGGGAGGTCTTGATCCACAGCTTTTATATTTTTCTCCTCTATTCTATTACTCATAAGAAAGTGAAACCTACAAAAACACACTGAAAGAAAAAACTAAGTAGCGATGAAACTATCAGAAGAAGAACTAACTGAATGGAAGAAAGAAAATAACAAGTACAACATAGATGTTGATGCACATGGATTGGGCCCTAACCCACAGGACTAGCTCTTTGAAACTTGAATCATTAAAATGAAATCAGTCTCTTCATTTCATGAAAGAATAGTCTCGTACATTTCTCAAAGTTTAATCACTGAGTACAATAATCAAAAGCTCAATAGCTTGCAGCAAAGTTCTCAATAGAATCGAATCCTTCCTAGCTCTAGATTTGTTCTATTTATTCTACAGGGTAGCTATCAACAACTCCCTATAAAATAGTGATTGAGTCCACTTTGACTCCAAGTAAACCATAGATTGAGTGCACTTGGTTTCCTTTGGAATTCGAATCGCTGGAGGGGATCTCTTGAGGATCCTTTAGCTGCCTTTGAGAGTTAAAGAGAGGGGAGAACCCTCCTATAATTTCTCCTTGTTGTCTCCTTCAATTATTTATGATAAAATCTTCAGAAATAATGCCAATTACTCATGATTTTCTTACTAAACCTCATATTAGGCACTCAAAGTATGTTATCCTTAATCACCACCTATACTAGCATCATAAAACCAAATAACAATAAAAATGCAAGAAAAATATATTTAAGAAGGAAAAAAGGTAACCATTAACCTCTCCAAATATGTCTAATGATGAAGCTCATCATCAGGGTTTGTAGTTTACTTTTCAGTTATAAGTGTTAGATAATGTTTAGTAGTCTAACACCCCTGCCACAATCAAAAGGACCATGGTTTCAGTTTTGCATTGCATTTGGTAAAAATTACTATTGTGGGGTTTTGAACCCTTGTTTAGTGATTAAACTCAATGAATTTCCAACTCATTAACACTCATGTTCTCAATGTTGTTTAAATTTATTTACACTGATCAGTAAATGATGAATTGGGTTTTATGTTTTTCATTTTCTAAGTTAAATAATTGTAGCCACTATTTTTTTTACGAAAATATGGGTTCTATTTTCTCCTGCAATGATATTTAATTCAGTTTTTTAAATTCACCGAACTGTAACCACAGTTGTATGTAACTTAAATTCATTTCACTTATGTGTCTATGGACTCTTTGTTATTTCATTTCAATGATTTTCCAAGCGGTCTTTACTAATGAACTACCAACTATTATGTTTTCAAGTAATTTGAGAGTTTGGTTACTTTAACTAGCATTCCTCCTCTTTTCTAGGACTGTGTCTGGGAAGCCGAGTCTTTCTTGGCTTGCCAGGCCTAACCTGGATGCATATTTCCATGCATATTTGATAAGATTACTTTTATCATTTGATATAATTATCTTATATTACAATGGCTTTGTTTTATGGTATGAAATTAATTTTTGAGTTATTATTGACTTGATTAATACTTCATATTTTTCACCAATCAAGATAATTAAGAAATTGAAGCACGGTTCTACACATTTCATTTTATTTATAACATGATACTTTTCAACTTATTATTCATTTCACATAGTCACTTGTTTACTGTTATTCTTTCTTGGTCATGGGTAAAGCTTTTCAACTACTAATGTTCATTGTTGCATAACTAAAAAAACATGCTATTGTGCTTCTCTAATTATAGATAATTCTACCCTCATGACACAACCATTATTCTAAGAAAAACATAGTAAGACAAATTATTCATCAGACTCTGTTTAGAATTTACTTCTAATTCCGTAGGAAATTGTTAGTCATCAATAATTTTTACTTGTTTAGATGACTGAATACTTGACCTAGATTTCTAGAAACAAAATTCATGGATATTGTGAGTTCTAGAAATCTCACTGCCTTCATTATCCTTAGGATATATTTTTCACTCTTCTACTACTCTACCATGCCTTGGTCAGCCTACCACTCTTGAAGAGTCCCTCATAAAGCCTAAGTCACTCATCCCCATCCCATTTTCTATACTTATGGTTTGGACACTCCAATTTTCCTCTGCCTACTTTTCACCATGCTGACCTAATGCCTCAAAGCCTTCAAAAACCCAAATTTTCCTCTGAAAACTCCTTAGGTAGATCAATTTTAGTGGTTTTTCAATCTTCAAAATGATCTAAATTGTCAAAAAGAACTCAATTCCCTCCTCTTTCCTAAAAAAGCCCCAAGTGAAAACTTCAGTCCATCGAAGAGTCAAAAACCCCTTCCACTAGGTCACTAGAGTTTATAGGTGTTAGGGTTGTCCTTTCTGTTTAATAAGAATTTTTTTTAGGTAATGAGAAAGATGAAATCAAGTTAAAGGAGCAAACATGTAGTTGGTTTAAAACAAATCAGAGAAGCCCCCAACAAGGGTTTCCTTATCAAAACTATATTATGCAAAAGATAGTTAGCCATGAGTGACACTTCTGCAGGACTGTCAAAGATGGCTACCTACAGAAAGATTTATAAGATCAAACAAACCTGATGTATCTCATGATGATGGCACATATAAAGACTAAAGGAGCTGTTGATATAAAATTCTAAGGTTTTCAATGTCAAGTAAAAACATGACAGAATTTCAAGGGAAAGGAGGTCAAAATTCTTCTCTTCAGTCTCATCCACCAAGAAATCAAAGGCATAAAAGATGCAGGACTGAAGATTCCAAGGTAAAAGTGCCAAAATAATCACAAGTTTACTATTTAAAAGTGTTGAAATTCATGAAAAAGACAGAGTGGAGAAAACCTTCAAAAAAGAGCACTGATGTCACTGTATGCCTTTTTTCCACAAAAATTTGTCAAAATGACCTTTGCTTTTCAAGAACTGGTTCTTGTTTCCAAAATGAGGGTAAGAGGCAAAGTTTAAGCTTGTTAAAAAGTTTTCCAATCCAAAGGAAACATCAAGATTCTCCAACAAAGGCAAAACCATATTTCTTAGAGCTCTGTCACCTACAGGACAAAAAAGACCAAAAAGTCAGTGAAAAAGAAAGAAAGGAAACAAACATTAGAAAATATGGTTTTGGTTTAATTATTCTTTCCAAAGGATATAAAAAGCCTATGGTCATCATTCAAAATTACTTGTCATATGCCAGTAAGAGAGAAAAAGCTTCAGGCATAAGAACTCAATGTTGTTCTAGCATATTTTCAGGCAGGAAGCCTGTGCTACGCGCCTGTTCAATCATGCTACGTTCCTGTCGTCTCTCCCAGTGTAGTTTTCTACACGGTGCTATGCTCCTGTAGCGGCGCACTACACGTCTATCGCGTGCACGACTTCCCAACCAGCCCTACCAGAACTGTTGCGCATGGACCCGTTTAGGCCTACACAATAGCCCACCTGACACTCCGTGCAGAGGTGCCCGACTGTTGGTTCACACATTTCTTGCGCTGCGCTCATACGCATTCAGCGCTTGCCCGGAAGGGACCCGACTAGCCCGTGCAGAAATTAATGGCGGTGTGCAATGTGTGTTGCGCTCTTGTGCGTTCAATGCTTTCCCATGAGGCACCCGACAGGTCGTGCAGAGGTTACCTACTATGATCCTATGTGTTCAGGAGCTAACTGACCTTGCGTGCAGAGGTGACCTGTTGCGCTCCTGCACATTCAAGTGCTGCCGGAACATGCGTGCAGAGGTTGCTCGACTACTCGTGCAGAAGGCACCCGACTTTTCCATAATGCATTTCTAAACCTGTTGTTTCAGTTGTGAAAATATTTTTAAGGTATTTTGTTTTTCCCTATCCTTTTCATACTGTCTAAAGATGAAATACATAGAAATGTGAAGGGTGAACTTAAAGAGATTTTGAAAAAAACCTTAGAGGAAGAAAGGTGAGGTCCCCATCTTTGCAAGCATTTTTTATTGTAAGGCTCCCATCCATTTTCACACCTGACCTCCAAACTGCTAAGCCTTGACACTATTGAAACCTCGCCATCTCACTCACCATATTCACATCGTTCCACAAGTAGTGTCAAGTTTTTTGAATCTTAAGGCAAGGGTGAAGGATAGAATGCCTAGGGAAGGCAGTGTTGATAGTGGTGAGGAAAGTCAAAGGCCTAGAGAACAATGAAGGAAGGGTGGGAAAGCAAATAGGTTTGAGCCTATAAACACTAAAGAATTGACAACCTCTCCTACTGATCTGAAAATGGAACTATTTGTAATTCTATGCAAAGTATCCATTTCCATTTAATTTAGTGTGCAAAGTGTTTTCCTTGTATTACAAGTTAAACAAATGTTTTTGGTAATTGTTTCTGAGTTTTTGTGTGAGAAATGTTAATTAAGTTTACTATTTAACATATTATATCAGAAGTACACAACAAGAGAAAATTCACCATAACATAACACAACAAATTGATGAGGTAGTTCACCCCTCCTGGGCTACATCTGCCGGGTCCAAGGCTCCCAATGGGCATGTCCTTGCTCTATTGAGTTGCTCAAAATGGTTATATAGTGAAATATATACCTAAACAGGCAAAACCAGCTGTGAATTTGACTTTAGAAGACAAAAATAAGCTAAAAATGGTTTGTTTCACCTCAAACAGTGAAGTACAACCCAATATAGCTCCATCTTCCTGATGGCCCTCGTGGCCCTTTCCTCTTTCCTGAAGAAAAAATGGTTGAATAACACCTCTGTTCACTCTGCAACCTATCCCAAACACTCCATAATGCTCAAGAAACCCAAAATTGACTAAAATTTCGTCCAAATTGGTTCAATATTGAGGGAGATATAGCCAAAACCAATTTTGCCCAATATTCCCTAAACAAACTCCACCAAATGTGGAGAAACTGCAGATAGGAGCGCTAATTTTGGAAAACTGGCCGAAAATAGAGGAGGTGCTCCAAAATGGGTGGAGATAGTTATTGTCAAATTAAATGTTAGGCGGGGTGACATGTGACCACCCTCGCACTAACCGTCGCTTAACCCACATTACTAACTGCGGCATTTATTTTAAGAAGTGGTCACATTATGTTTTTTAACCACCGAATAAAAATTTCCGTCGCCACTAGCCCCACGGTTTCCAGCGTTTGGTTGTATGAAATCCAGGCTAGCCCCTTTTTTTTCTGCCTCAAACTATTGCAAACCTTAACAATGAACGTGCTCATTAATATGTTAGGTACTAATGTATAGACGGGTTGATTGGGTGCTTGTGCTTGCAGGGACTAGACTCGTGTCTGAATCTGGCGGAGTGCAACAAAATTTTTCATATTCCTTTTAACTGCGGCCTAGGGCCACATGGTGGCCTCCGGGCCTACCACGTGGTAGCCCATGATTGGCTCAAATTTGCGCAGTCAAACCAACATCAAATAAGGAGAAGCCACTTGTCAAATTCCCATTCACCCTCGTGGAATATTCTAGGGAATATTCTGGGGAATATTTTGAGGAATATTCTTTGGAATATTCTTCTTTTAATTTTTCCAAAGTAAAAAAGTCAACTTTGGTCAACTAGTTTTTAGAGTTTACTGGAGACTTCAAACCTTCATAACTTTCACATACGACGTCAGATTTGAGTCCCGTTCACGACGCCAAAATCACAGTGACAAGGTCTGTTGAGCCGCACTTTTGCCGAAATTTTCACGATATTTATCACATCATTACATGCTTGTACCTGGTGTTTTTAATCATTATTAATCCTTTATGTTGTTAATTAGAGGAATTTAGAAACAATAGCTATTAAATTATAAATTCTTGTTTTTAGTTAATTAATGAGTGTTTTTAATAAATTACTTCTTGGTTGCAGGAAGGTTCGGTGTAGGAATGCATTCGAGTGCAAGTTCACAAAATGCACAAAATTAGAAGCTGGGTAGTTGAATTTATGTAGGTGAAAATATCCAATTTGCAACCAAATGGAACAAAATATCTAAATTCCGAGACGTGGGTTGTGTTCAGAGCATCGTGTTTCCTCTAACCCAAAAATCGTTTGGTGAAATTCAGCTTCGAGAAGGAGTTATTGTCAGGGGAATATTACATTAAGGATCACTTCTGAACGTGAACGTATTGGGTCTCTATGAATATTGCGACTCTGGTTATGTTTGGGTAGGTTTCTGGCCTACAAAATGGAGACAGATTAATATCCTTCTGCAAGAGCAAATTTCAAAAGGCATTTGAGAGATAGAGTTCATATGTGTTAAAGGGATGTTATGGTTCCAAATGCCTGAATGTCATTTTGATATTTTCATAAGAACGAAGATCATGCATCATTCTAGCATCAGTTGGGTTTATAGAAGAGAACACCAGGGTAAATGTCAGTTTTTGTGCCCAATTTCACCCAACACCTTTAGATCCGTTCATCAAGCACATTGATTGATGATTCAAATTTTTAATTTGGAGTTGTATGCAGAAAATGAAAACAACTCGTCTTGTTATTGTCTTCTTGGAAGAATAAAGGAATTAGGATGCACCAATTGTTGGTTGGAATGTAACTTGTTGCATTAATTGAAAGGGAAGTTGGAGTTGTCATTCACATGAAGAACAAGAGCCACAATTTCTGGTATCATTTGTTTGTTTATCCAAAGAAAAATCAAAGGCGCACTCAGGATATTCTTTGCAAAGAGCATGCAAAAACATAGTACAAGCTGTAAACATTATACCATTGATTTTGTAGCTTGTGTGAATGCAATTGAAGTTGTGTATGTTCTAGAATGAATGAAAGTCTACAGGGATTGTTATTCAAAGCCTTGATTTCCAGATAGTTTGTGGATATGACTAGAATCAAGATTGAAAGGCTACAAGCTGCTTGTTGGAAGTGGGAAACAACATACTCATGTCCAGAGACAATGTTGAAATCGATTTACTAGTAGGGCATGTTGAATCTTTGGTTAAACTGAGAGGGGGGGGGTGAATCAGTTTAACACATGCATTGGCTTTTTAAATTTTCATCAAAATTATTTACAACTTAATATGTGAACAGTCTTACAATGTTGCAGCAAGTATTAAATTAATGTGACATCAACCTTATTGTGAGAGCAGAAAGAAAATAAACAGATTGAGTGGATCATATCAACATGTAAGAAACACACATAGAGACAACAGATGTAAGTGGAAACCCATAAAGGGAGAAAACCACATCTTATTATGGTTGTGATGCAAAGGCAAGCTCCAAATCCCTCTCACCACTGTTTTTCTGCAGGCACCAACCTACAGGAGGCTCCAACCTCAGTCAGCTACAACTGACTGCTATCAAGCTTCAACTTGATAGGGAAGCTCTAACTTCCTCAATTTATCTAAATAAATGTTTGCTGATTTACCTCAGATATCAGCTCTATTCTGTAGCATCTCTCTATGCTCCTCTCTTCCTTATCTTCTTTGCCTCAATCTTCTATACTCTGCATTCTCTATCTTTACTCTCTCTAAACTCTCTTTGCATATCAAGATGATATTATTTATAAAGATTTTCTTGTGACTGTTAGCATTCCTCAATGAATTTGGAATGGACAACCATGCCTCTTTGCTTTCTGCCTTCTCATTTCTTTCACTCGCTCATTCAGAAAAATATAACAACATGCATTAATTTCAATATTACAGTGGGAGATTTGTTTTCCTCCGGAGACTTGCCAATGCATCACAACAATATAAATCAATTAAAACATTTACATTCAATTACAATTAAAAACTCCAGCCCACTCATTCAGCCTCTTAGTTCACTGTGCTTGTCTTTTCTGTAACTGTGTTTGTATTTTTTGTGACTATGTTTGTCCCTTTCGGCTTTGATTGATTTCCTGCTTATTGTCATGGTGTAACTGCCATACATATGTAACTGCGCTTTTCATATATCACAATTTAACTCTCGGCATGATAAGAGTTATTTTTAATCATATAAACTGCTGTGTTATTTAGTTCCGATACCTCTTGGAAATATAACAATAATGAATCATTTAGTACATGAAATGCCCTTACAGGCCCACTCGCCGAATTTCCCGATGCGATGTATCGCTCCTTGACTACTTCCGATTGTGATCAAATGCCGATGCACTGAAACACTGTTTACTGATTTACGATTCTCCGATGTTCCGGAGTTCCGATGCTCCGATGCTCCGATTCCGATGATTCACTGTTATGACGGAACTCAAACATATATCAGTCATGGTTTATAAACCCATCAGGTCCGGACTTTCATCGCAATCACAATTCTTTGTTAACATGTTGCGCTGCGAATTTTCTCTGATGCGATTGGGTGAGGGTCCCACCATATGAAATGGGCATTACATCCCATAATACAAACCTTCAGCTTTGTTTTAATTACCCAGAATTTATGAACTGTGAATCAATATAATGAAGTGCCCAAATTTTATATCCAAGTTTTATTCACGAGCAAAGACCTTTTCATATAGTATTATCATACCCTTTTGTCAACAACCCTCGGCATTATATCTATGCTACTCAACCTTATAGCTTATATTAAACACCCAACAGTAATATATATATATATATATATATAACCATATAACCTTTGATTTTATCGCAGTTATTAACTTCTGGCTTCCAAATAAACCAAAGCATCATTTACAAAGCATCTAGGCCCACAACAACATATTACGTACCTTGCTTAACGTGCACACAACTCCGCTTGGATCCAATGATTCACCTGTTCTCGCGCTCCGACCCTCTGATCCTATGGAAATCGCATGATTAAACAATATGAATTTTAACTCTCAGAAGTCATGCGATGAACTAGGGCCCAATCGCTTATCACGCCATCCCTTGAGTTATCTTCCGTGCTAATTGACGTGCGACTACTGTTCGATTTACCCGCCTCTAGATCAGACAGCGTACGTCGATATCACGTGGAGTCCACAATCGACAGTTAACGCGCGATGGCACGCGATAAGGGTGGTTTCTCCAAACCGCTTAAGGCCACGTGTCAGCCGATGGCTGTGATTGTGTTGATTTCACGAAAACCACTTACCGTACAAAAGTGGTGTGATGAAAACCGTCGGGTGTTCCTGACCGTCGTTACTGTTCCTTCATGGTTCCGGTTACTCCCCACTCCAGGTTCCGTTCCATTCTTTATAACTTCGATTTCGATTTTTTTCTACTGTGCCATGGCTATACTTACTCCATCGCTTCTGCCACTGAAGTTCCACCTTCTTCACCTTCACTCTTCTTTATTCTTTCCTTGCATGGTTCCGTTGAGATGTAACAATCCCCCATGATCTCGATTTGGCTCTACAACGCTGGTCCATTACATGAATTGGCCACGCTATTCACTGTTCCATTGTATCGAACTGTTTTGAACCTTTTCCCTTCAATCTCGTGCTACCTATACCTATGGCATTCTACTCTTCGGTGCTTCGTCAAGGCATACATCTGAAATGTATTATTCCTGTTCTAACTTCTCCATTCGCCCAAAATCTTGATTATACATAGATATCAAAAAGGCCCACAGTTTCATTAAACAGAGATCAAACCCTCTCTTTATTGGTTACGCACAGCAGCTGTGTACTTCACCTCTCAATGAATACTGAATGAAATTACTCGGCATAATGTGCAATCTCCTCTTTCGAATGCTCTATAAACCATGATCTCAAATTGTAACTTAAACCTCGATTCACTGCAAACCATTATAGCGCCTTCTGTACTGCACTTCCACATATTATAACGCACGGTTTTATTACCATTTCGATTCATAATTTACTATATTCGATGTCTCTGCCTCTACCTCTGCTGCTCGACCTCTGCCTCTACTACTCTATTATTTCATCTCTTCCTCTACCTCCAGTTCTTGACCGTTTTTTTTCTGCCTCTGTATTCACTGTCTCCGCCTCTCTTTTTACTACCCTGTCTTTGTTCTTCTTATGCTCCTTGTCTCCTTTGCGCTGCTTGCTTCTCTTTTGTCTGTCTCTATCTCATATGCTGTCATTTTCCATCAATGACAACATTTCCAATAGGGCAAATTCCTTCTAACAATAATATAGGGAAAATGCAAGTTATGTGAAAATGCACAAGTTGTATCCAAGATAATATTCCTATGGAAACTTGCCAGGTACTTATACATCTTTAGAGTCTTTGATGAGATCTTCCAGGCAACAATTTTGGATTTCGAATACAATATTTGCAACATACCAGCAAGAACTTTCTAGGAAATCTCAGATGTCATTATACAGTCCAGGATTATGGGTATCAGGAAACTATGATCTAGGCATTCTCAGAATAAATCAAACCTGTAGGATACGTTTTGTGTCTATGCATTTCAACTAGTTGTGGCTTCCAGTCCTCCATCATGGGAGATAAAGAGTATTAGTACTTGAAACATAGAATAAGCAAAAATATATCAGAGACGAGCATTGAGATCTACTGTTAAAAGGGAGAGACCATCTTTCCCAACGCCGAGTCAACTTAGAAAACGTTTCAGATCAACCATGAGTATAAATGCTAAGATGGTGGTATTTTCCTGTTATGCAACATATGCATGCCTCCCATGAGAAATTCACACCAACGCCGTCAACCTGCATGTAATTACTTCAACCTCACATGCAGTTTTATCAAAGGGACAACAAACTTCATATTTTGGAAAATCACTCTATGAGTAATTCCAGATTCGTTCAAATGGTAGGCTGGGCATTCGACTAGGTGTGAACATGCCTGCCAGGGTGAATCGTAGGCTACCAAAAAGGGGACATGATTCACATCCTGAACAAGAGATTTTCTTCCAGAATCCTAGAACACATATTCCAGCAACAATAAAATCCCATGAAAAGGGGAACGAATTCCTGAATTCAGGCATATTGTCTCAATCTAATTCTTATTCCAGCAAATAATTCATGCAGTTGTGGAAATTGATTTTTCTAATCTCTGGTCTCAAATCTATTGTAACAAAATCTTCTATTTATACATATTGTTCTGGGAAAACAAGAGCAGCTCCACTGCTATAAAGTGTAGAGATGTGCAGTAGCTGCAGGTCGATATGTAAACTGTAGAATAAAGGAAGTCGATAGATAGAGCAGGGTAATAGTTGTAGAATGAAGGAGTCATTACAATGGATGAGCATTGTGCGCATAAGATAGATAGGAGTAATCGATTTCTCAGAGTTGGAGAGGGCGCAGAATCATTGAGTCTGCTCAGCAATTAAGGAGAGTTCTCAATGTGAAGTCGATTTGCTCAGATGTATCTAGCATCGAATTGCCCAGCACAATAATTGTAATGCAGCAACAGATAATGTATTTATTGATTCAGATTTGATTAGATGTTTTGATTTAATTTATTTTGGCTTCTGCATTTGTTTTGTTTTCATATAAGCATTGTAATTTTCTTTTTAAACTTTGAGTTAATTTAAGACTTGCTCCAGGGAGTGGCAAGGACCCACCGCAACCTGGAGTTGAGTCCTCATTCTTCATAGCTTTAGGATTTGTTTAAATTGTAAAATTATCTTTCGTTTTAAATCGTTTTTTTAAAATAGTGTTTAATATTTCTTAATTCTAGTTAGATCATTGTTTTGTTTTTCAATTTTTGAGTTTGATTCAAGAGTTAGAATAGATTTTAATACTTCGAGTTTAGTCATGGTTTGCCTTACTTAATTTGTTTGAATATTTGTAGATTTCATGTTCATTTAATTTGTTCATTTGATTTAATGTTAATAATTAGATTTATTTTTAATTAGAATTATTTTTGTTCTTTTTAGTATAGATCATTTCTTCATAAGAGCTTTTGATTGCTGATCCGATTGTGTAGGTAGCACTGATTTGGTTTTCATTAATGATTTACCTAAGCGTGATTTAGTTTTAGTTAGTGAGTGACATGATTTCGATGATTTTAAGAGTGAGCTTGTTTTTATTTCATTAAAATATTTGAATTGAAGGTTATTATAGATTGTTTTCAATAAGATCTTTTTAAGTATTATTTTACATAAAGTAAAGTAGTTGTCCTTTAACAATAGTCAAGATTGTTTCTTTTGTTATTTTAGAATCTTGAATTTGTTTTAACAAGTAGTTTTAACTAGTTTAAGGTGTGAATTTATAATGTGTGGTCTTTTGTTTATTTCAAGATTAATTTCAAGTGTTAGTTTTTAGGAGGAATAATTAGATTAAGGTTTTTAAGTTATCATAGGAGATTTTTAATACGAGTGCAAGAATGTTTGAGGATTTTCTTGAATTTCATTATAGTTTAATTGCATTTGCATTGAGAAAAATTGGTTAAGTAGGTTTCATTTTCACGATTACTTGTTTGTGAGCCAATGTGTGTTTCATTCCAGTGTTTAGTTTATCATTACAAAGGAAAATATTTATACTCTGATCAATAAGCTGAGCCAATACACAGTACAACTCGCATTTACGACTCCCGGATTGATAATTAATATTGAGAGGTTTAATCTGAAAATTAAGCCGACCAACAAGGCCTTTCCGGTCGTTTAGATTGCAATAAATTCTTAGTAGTTCCATTTTTGAGAATTTTTTCAATTTGGACATGATTACTTGATCACACCTCCCAAATGGGAAGCTTTTGGACCCCAAAATCTCTCTGAGTTACATAAATTGAAGATGAGGAGACTGATTCTCCACTCTTCCAACCTTGAACCACTGAAATCTTCCCGACTTCATCAAATTGAGCTTCTCATAAAAAGATAAATTCTTCCTTATATCTGCTAACTGACTATTGCTAACCTTTTTTTGTAAGTAAGTAGTATCATTATATTATGATATGAACAGAGGTTACAGCTTTGGTGCGCGAAGACTTGTGGCTTTGATAGCAGATAGGCCTGCTTCGCCTCGACCTTTCAAAGGACTGAGTTTTTACATAGCTGAGCGGTAGCTTGAACATTGACCATCTTAGTCCTTAAAACAAAACTGCAGGGCTGCCACGCAGGGACACCCTTTGATTGCAAAACTAGACCAAAATATTGTTGTAGGCCATGGAGGCCTTTTACAAGCCGAGAATGGACTATAAAAAGACTGTGAAGAAACATAGGACACGAAACAGAGATTAACCAGTTGACAGAAAAACATAGGGAAAGCTGAGCCATTAGATAGTTGGGTTAGAAGCACCCGAGTGACCTCCTTCAACCGAAGTGACACCATCGCCGCCTGTGGTTGGAGCCCGTGGCTTGAACCGTCTGATCACGGTGGCCTGCGCATCATCCGAAGGAAGCTCGATGGAGACATGGTGAACGTGGCGGAGATAGATTTCAAAGCGGCGGACGAACTTTTCCAGGGCTGTGCCATGCTGTTTTAATTCCGCAGTGAGCGAGTTAAATGCAATCTCCAGTTTGTCGAGGCGGGTAGTGTTTTGAGCCGACGCCATGGAAGTCGCCGCAAACGTTTCCTTTACTGCAGCCCCTTGCATGGCTATGGCCTTGGCCAACATTGTTTTCACTTGCCAAGCGACGACTTGTGTTTGCAGAAATTGGGTCTGACATGTGGATGGAGTTCCAGGGTCCACGAGCCAATCAACTTCTTCACTGATGTTGGTGTCGTCCGTGTGTGCTCGAGCCAGTTCTACTTCTTCCTCCAGCACCTCAATAGTCTGCTTGCCGCGTTTGGAGACCGAAGCCTCATAACAGTCCATGGCCCTTTTGAGGGCTTGTGAGGCTTTGATGCTTCTTGGATTCATTTCCACCATGGCCCTTGAGACTGTTCTTGCACCTATCACTCTGTATAATCTGAAAGCTAGATTAGAATAGGAGCCTGCAGATTGAAAATCAAACGCAGGAATGATACAGAAAGGTTGCGGGGATGAGCTAATAAAGAGAATGGAGAAGGGTTGAAGCGTGCTTCGGGGAGGCCATTTAAGGCCATAATTGAGGGCAAGTTGCCTTAATGTACTGCCGCCAAGGCTGGGTGAATGATCGGAGTTGTCCGTTCTACCATGTAATCCTCCACACGCTGTTATCCTGCGCTTTAAGCGCTTGGTGGAGCTTTTTCCTCTGCCATAATTCCTTCCCATTAAGGGCGGCTGATTCCGATGGCTTCTCATTATCCTCTCCTGCGTGTGCCACTCGACTGGCACAATCATCATACCGTTAAGCCTGATTTTCTGATGACGACTGGCCTGCCGTCCGTCCTACGGAATCACCCGCATTCAAGTCCTTCCTTGATATTGCGCTGCATTGATCCCGGAGCTCATCATCCGTGAGCTCGTGCCAACACGTGTCCCTGGCAAGAGTCGGGTTGTCAACCGCGTAGTTAGCAATGTGGTCCGCAAGCGAGTTTGCTTGCCTTCACACGGATTGCAAGATTATTCCGCTGAGAGAAGGAAAATGCTGTGCTATCCTTTCCGTGACCGCGGCTAACCTCCAATGCTTGATTGCTTTGGCGGGTTGCGTCCCATGTTGGATTTTCTTAACTGTAGTAATGGCCACCTGAGAGTCGCCTTCCACGATAGCTTTCCTTTTTCCCAACTGAACAAGAAGTCGGAGACCCTGTTCTAGAGCTGTGAATTCGGCGTAGTTGTTTGTGGTTTCTCCCAGATTTTTGCTTAGGATATGAATGATGCTTTAACTATTGCTAACCTTGACTGAGTCATGATGCAAAATTTTTGAAATTTTCAGAACAACGACTATAATTTGCAAAAAACATACTGCTCCTACAATGGTCTGCCTTCAAAGGAAATTGAATTTGAGATTCACCTTGCCAACTGTCCTTATGGCAAATTTTTGTCAAATGATCCATGTACTTGTGTCAATTCCTGACCAAGTTTTCTCGCCATACCAATTTTCCATTCTAAAACTAGCAATGACCCATGCTGAACTTTGTGCCCTCTTTACTTGCATGCTTTTCCCTTTCTTGGATTCTTGCACCACTTTGCACCGACACTTTGTTCTCTGCACCGATTGACACCAAAGGCACATTGTGTAACATCTTGTCATCTTCTTCCAAAGTTGACCTGCTTTCAGACTAAAACATATCATCATTTATATCAGCAATAACATAAAAAGGATTATGTAAAAAATATTGTTGCTTAATCATCAACAAAGTCAAATTTTGACTTGGATTGACAAGCCTTTTCAACTGCCCTGCATTCACTAAAGAAGATTCTAGCTTCTTCTGATGTGCTCTCACAATAAACTCCTTCCCTTCCTTGAATAGGTGATACTTGTTCTCATGGTGATGGAAGATCGATTTTCTGTCATATAAATACGGACTACCAAACACCACACCTGTAATGTCAAGTAGTACCACATTTGGTTCAACCATGTCAACATTGTTATAGCCCAAACTACCTTGTAATGGATAATAAGGATTCGTGGTAACATTTTGCTATGCCAGCCTCGGTAGCTAGCCCTACCGTAATGTGAGAGGGCTAGCTACCATACCGAGCGTGGTTTGCAAGTTACTCCCAAATCCTACCTTCCCTTCACCTCAAGGTGGATTTGACTATAATTAAATTATGCGACTATACTGGGAAAATGGTTTTCTTTTGTTGGTGTTATTTGTTTCATGTTGGCGGTGCATTTTAGCTCCGAAGTTACGCTGTGTTTCGAAACACTTTTGCTTTGCATTAGCGGAAGTAGATAAACGTTGCTTCAGTCAATCTCCGGTTTAGCTTGTGAACGTGACACTTGACTTGTGAATTACCCCAGTATATTACATCGTTCTGGACTTTTGGGTGATTGAGTCTAGAATTTGATAGGCTGAAATAGATCGGTTTTGTCCTTTGATTTTTGAATAGATCAACACACTGGCTTCTAGAAGACATACTAGAGCAAATCCCGATCCTGATCCGCCTCCAGTGTATGAGAATCCTAATCTGATTTCAAGAATCCTCCGTCGAGAAAGTCCCATGGTCCCTTTGTTTAAATCTCATTCATGCCCGACTGTATTTGAATTCCTTGAAGATATTGATTTTGATGATCAATTCGAGCTGTCGTTGTTTGAAACTAAGTCTGAAAGTGCTACTGGTTCTACTTTCATAAATCCCGAGTTTATCAAGTATCTTGAGATTGAACAAGCTAATAGATCCATTGATAGTTACATCTTGAACATCCAAAAATCTATTGTGGCAACGAATATTCTTGAGTTTATCGAATCTACTTCTGAAACTCTTGGTCCATCAGCAGTTACTTTTGATTCACAAGTTCACGCCGAGCCTTCTTTCATTCCTACCATTCCCGTGCAACCATCTATATCTAATCAGCAATCTACAATAGTTCCTCCTCCATCTCCACCACATACACCTCGTACATCTACTGCTCCTACTCCACCCGTTTCTCCAAGACAGATCATAAATCCACCAAGAGCAATGGCTGCTAGATTCGCACCTCTTGTCTTGCCCCAGAACTTAGATCCCATGCCCGCTGATTATCAGAGTAAAATCCCATTGTTTGATGGTACTCCTCAAAGTGTGCCCGCTCAGCAGCATATTGATAGAATGACAGACTTCTTTGATCTCCATGAAATTGATGAAGAGAATGTCACCATGAGATTGTTTGTGCAAACTTTTGGAGGTGAGGTACGCAAGTGGTTTAGAGCTTTGCAGCCCAGAAGTATTAATACATTAGATGAGCTTTAGAGACATTTTCTAGATCGGTGGGAAATGAAGAAAGATCCACTTCAAATCACTTCTGAATATACCAAGATCAAACGTAATGCTGATGAGTCCGTCCAAGACTATATTATCAGATTTAATGCGGTTTATAATGCAATTCCTGATGACTTGAGGCCATCTAAGAAGTCAGATTTGTTAAAATTCCTGGATGGTTTTGATCCGGAGATGGCCTATTCATTACGAGATAGAGATCCTCCCACCTTAGAGGACATGCAGAAGATTGTCATTAGTGTCGAGGCAAATTTGAATGACAAGAGAGCTAGATTGAGAGCAGAGAAGAAAGTTGTGATAAAGGAAGAAGCTTCTACATCTACATCAGATTAGCTACTTCGTAAAGTGGAAAAAATGTTTGAAAGGTTCACACTTGATAAGCCCGAACCGCAGATCCGAAATCCCAATTTCCGTGGTCAGCAGCAGCCCCAATTCAGGATCAAACAACGAGAGCAGCGAGTACAAGAACCAGCAGTCCAGCAGCAAGTAAAGACACCTCTTCAGCAGAATTTTGTTGGTCAGGATTCAGATGATGAAGATGATGTAGTAGGGGAGGAAAATCACTTCTTTACTCCTGATGATTTTCCCATTTATATCACCGAAGATGAGGAGTATGCAGAAAGTTCAGTGGTACAAAGAGATGAGGATTTTATCTTGGCTAATGATGCAGCTCTTGAGGAAGAGTCGGATGAGTATCAGAGAGGTTATATGAATGCCTTGTCAGCCCAGCAGAAGCAATATTCTCTTAGAAATAGAGATGTGCCTGTCAATCCAATCCAAAAGAGAAAGGAAGTTTCAGCACCTAAAAATGATTCACCTGTTGCACAAAAGAAAGCAAAAGAGATAGTTGATCCCGCTGCCACCAAGTCATCATCAGCAGAAAAATCAAATCAGCCAATTACATCGAGGGAGAAGGCTAAAAAGAAAGATGTTCCAGCTAAAGAGATCGAAAAGACTTCAGCCTTTAGTTTGGAGAATGAGATTTCTAAATTAAAGGTATCCATTCCCTTGACTGAACTAATGAAGAACAACAGTTATAAAGGTCAAGTTTCTAGAATTTTGAATTTCGATCCCATGTCTGATATGGTGAATATTGAAGATGATCAACCTGAACTGATATTTGGACCAGCTTTAGATAGTGAGTCTCTGGACAGCGAAGTGCCTCCTTTTTATATCAGTCTTCGATTGCATGAGTTTGTATTGCATAATGCCATGTTCGATTCCGGTGCTTCCCATAATCTTATGCCGAAAGAAATCATGGAGAAGTTGGGTTTAGACATCACTAGGAAGTACCATGATCTTTATTCATTTGATTCTAGTAGAGTGAGATGTATTGGGCTCATTAAAGACTTGGTTGTTAGTTTGGATCAGATTCCCACAAAGAATGTTTTGATGGACGTAGTTGTGGCAGACATTCCTCCCAGGTTTGGTATGTTGCTTTCCAGATCTTGGGGAGAAAAATTGAAAGGGACATTACAATTAGATTTCTCCTATGCAACGATTCCCGTGTTTGGTCAAATGAGAAAGTTGTACCGGGAACAAAAAATGAAGTATATGATTACAACCAAGGAGAAACCGGTTAATCATCCGATTAATTATGTACATACAGATTTAGAGTCTTTTGTTTTGTTTGCTGATAGTTTCAATGATGTAGATAGTCAGTTAGTTCAAGCAGAAGATATTCCAGAGATTACCGAGAATTTCAGAGAAGTTTTGCAGAAAGAAAGGCAAGAACCGGAAAGCACAGTTGAGCAATCAGCTAAAGATAGTGGACAGCAAGCAGAAAAAACAGAGCTAGCACAATTTTATCACTTAGAGGATGATGAAGAGGGTCTATGGACCATGGATTTCGATGGTACAGTGGGAAATGATGGTGCTGGAATTGGTATTTGGGTACGCAGTCCTTTTTCCGCTCCAAACAAGGTACCGAGCAATGTACGGGTATGTTCTTACAAATTAGCATTCGATTGTTCGAACAATGAGGCTGAGTACGAAGCTCTGATTGCTGGCCTAAAAATTCTTAGAAAGCTGAATGCTAAGAGAATTGCAGTCTATGGCGACTCCGAATTGGTGATTAAGCAAGTAAAGGGTGAATATGAAACGAATCATCCCCGGATGCGGGCTTACCGTAATGTTGTTCTGGATATTTTGAAGCAGTTTTCAGATTATACTTTGACTTGTATTCCTCGCATTCAAAATGGAATTGCAGATGCACTTGCTAAGGCAGCAAGTAACTTGAAGATCCCAATGAATTCAAGTAATAAGTTCGAAATCCATGTGAAGCACCATCCTACCATCCCGGATAATCAAAGATGTTGGCAAGTTTTCCAAGATGATGATGAGATTAATGATTTTCTACAAAATAAAGGGAAGTTCAAAGATACCTCAATTGATGTAGAATATGATGATGGTGAAGCTAACGTGCAAGTAAATCAAATGGAAGTGTTGCAGCTGAAAGACAACGTTATTCCTAAAGGTTTGATACCTTTAGAAGAGCTCTTCGATCAGGATGATGTGGCCAAGAAACCAACCTTACGGCCGACTGAAAAAGGAGTTGAAGATGTAAATATTGGGACAGCTGAAGACCCCAAGATGGTGAAGTTATCCAAATCATTGCCACCGGAGGTAAAGGCTAAATATGTGAGTTTGTTGTCTTCATTTTCTGATGCTTTCGCTTGGGATTACTCAGATTTAAAAACGTATGACACCAATATAATTCAGCACACTATCCCAATCAAGCCTAATCAGAAGCCTTTCAGACAAAAGCTAAGAAGAATCAATCCGAAGTTGCTGCCATCGATTGAGAAGGAGGTAAAAAGGTTGTACAAAGTAGGAATCATTGTTCCCATCAGATTTTCTGATTGGATTTCCAATTTAGTGCCAGTGCGGAAAAAGACAGGTGAGATTCGATTGTGTATTGATTTCCGAAATCTGAACAAGGTGTCATTGAAGGACAATAATCCATTGCCTAAGATGGATCATATATTGCAGCGAGTGGTTGGAGCATCTCGCATGTCACTACTTGACGGTTATTCTGGATATAACCAAATTTTGGTCCATGAGGACGACCGTGACAAAACAGCGTTCACCACTCCGTGGGGAACTTTCCACTATGCCAAGATGCCATTCGGTTTGAAGAATGCTGGTGCGACTTTCCAGCGGGTGATGGACATGGCTTTTGCGAATGAGAAAGATGTTTTCCTTGTTATATACCTTGATGATTTGACGGTTTTTTCCAATTCAGATGAAGAGCATATGTATCACTTGAAAGTTGTTTTTCAAAAGTGCAGAAAATATGGTGTCTCACTTAATCCTAAAAAGAGCTTGTTTGCCATGGATGAAGGCAAATTACTTGGTCACATTATTTCAAAAGATGGCATTCGTATTGATCCAGCACGTGTTGAAGCAATTCAGCAAATTGACCCTCCCAGGAACAAGAAGGAGATTCAGTCTTTTAATGGTAAGATGAACTTTTTACGCCGTTTTGTCCCTAACCTTGCTGAACATTTAAGAGAAATAACAAATATGCTGAAAAAGGACAGCCAAGTGAAGTGGACTGAAGAGGCGGTAAAGTCCTTTAATTTGGTGAAGTTGGCACTATCTTCAGCTCCGGTGTTAATCAGCCCGGATTACACCCAAGATTTTATTTTGTTTTCCTTTGCTTCGGAGCATACCATGGCAGCTGTGTTAATGCAGAAAAGAGATGGACATGAGAAGCCCATAGCATTTTTCAGTCGAACTATTAGAGACACAGCCTTGAAGTACAACATCATTGAGAAGCAAGCTCTGGCACTGGTAAAAGCATTAAAATATTCCCAGGTATACATTTTGCATTCCCATATTTTGGCTTATGTTCCTAATGCTGCCGTGAAAGATGTTTTAGTACAGACTGATCCGGAAGGAAGACGTGGCAAGTGGATTGCAGCTTTGCTGGAATATGATGTGGAAATAAGGCCCACGAAGCTTATCAAGGGACAGGGGCTGGCGAAGCTTATGGCTGAATCGAATTTGCACGCATTAGACATAAATCTGATTGCTACTATGTCTGATGAGGATGAGGAGAATTCGCCACTTCAGGTATCGGAAATGTTTGTTGCTTCCCCATGGTATTCAGATATCGTGTATGTTCTTCAAAATTTGTCATCATCACCCGACATGACTAGAAACAAAGGTAGAACTTTGAAACTGAAGGCTGCAAAATTTTGTATTTTGAATTTTGCACTTTATTGGAAAGATCCGGGTGGTGTTTTGTTGAATTGTTTGGTGGAGGAAGAAGCGAAGAAGGTAATGGAGGATTTCCATAAAGGAGACTGCGGGGGTCATCATCTTTGGAAAACAACTGCCAATAAGATTTTGAGAGCAGGGTACTATTGGCCGACATTGTTTGCTGATGTGTATAAAATAGTCAAAGGCTGCCATGAGTGCCATATTTTCGAAGGAAGACAGAAATTACAACCTTTGCCGTTTAAACCTATTGAGGTAAGCACCCCTTTTCAGCAGTGGGGTTTGGATTTCATTGGAGAGATCCATCCTCCTTCTTCAGGACAGCATAGATGGATCCTAACAGCAACTGATTACTTCACGAAATGGATCGAAGCAGTTCCCACCAGACAGGCTACCGATTCGGTAATCATTTCTTTCCTTGAGAACAACATTTTGTCTCGTTTTGGTTGCCCGAGTAAATTGATCACTGATAATGAAACAACTTTTAAATCAAGAAAGATGATTGAGTTTTGTGCCAAGTATAAAATTATTTTGGGACATTCAACCGCCTATCATCTGCAAGGCAACGATTTGGCGGAATCTTCCAATAAATCTCTAGTCAACATCATTAAAAAGTTGCTGGACATAAACAAGAAGAGTTGGCATAAGAAACTAGTCAATGCGCTATGGGCTGATCGGGTGAGTCAAAAGAAGTCCATTGGTATGTCCCCCTTTGAGTTATTTTATGGAGTGGATACAATGTTTCCTACCTCTCTTGCTGTTCTGGTGGTCAAGCTTCTTCAGGAAGCTGGCAGTGAAGAAAGCCATATGCAGAGAAGGATAAATCAGATGATTCATTTGCAGCAAATGAGAGAAGAGGTTTTCCAGAACACATTCAAGTTGCAAGAGAGAATCAAGAAGATCTATGACAGGAAAGCGAAGGCGGATAAATTCCAATTGGAGGAAGTGGTGCTGAAGTGGGATGCTAGGAATGAGGACAAAGGTAAACACGGTAAGTTTGAAAATCTCTGGAAAGGTCCATTTAAGATTGCAGCATATCGAGGTCAGAACGCCTTTCTTTTGAAGGAAATGAATGGTGAAGACTGTCCAGGAGGGCCGGTCAATGGTCGGCTGCTCAAGCGGTACCATTTCTAAGATGTTTTCTGCTGATCACATTGTCATTGTACATATCATTTATTTCAATTTCATCGCAAGTGTGCACTGTGGTATTTTCTTCAGTTTGGGGCCCGAAGTGAAGGCTATAATTCTGAAGAAGGATTTCAGTTTTGGTTTGAGTCTGTCTAGTCGGTTTGGTTTCAGTTTCAAAATTTGAGTCAGTTTGAGTTAAATTTTCAGTAAAATAAATTTAGTCAACAGTCTTGAGTTGTTTTGTCAAAATAATGGACTCCATAGCCCAATGGACGAAGGCACTGGTCTGCTCTCCCAAAGATCTGTCGTTCTTGGCACCTCCCAGGAGCTACCATCCCCATTGGAGCCAATGTTAGAGTCAGTCTTTACATCCCTCTGTCAGAGATCATTTCTCTTATTGCATTTCATTTTTAGGTGTCTCATTCCGCTCATTCATCTGCATTCCATTAGGTGCATGCCATTATCCGGCGGAAGGGCTTTGTTCTCTCATTTTCCCTCATGTTTGTACCTGCTGGGTTGGTCAAAATTTATCAAAATTCATCAAAGTTGAGTTCATGTCATTTACAGTCATAGATGGTATTTTGGTCAAAAAAGAGTCATTTCACTTTCTAGGTCTAGGGTTTGGTCTTCAGAAATGTTAAATAATGCCCGCAGGCCATGAGGATGTCTTCAATAAGTTTTCATTTCAAGATCTTCATCGTCAATAATGCTCGAGGATGTTTCTTCTTCAAAACTCTGTTTTGAAGAAGAAATCGTCAAATTTGTTTTTGTAATAAATCTGTATTTTAAAGTTTTTCTGCCATGAAGTACTTCAAAAGCAGACTCTGGTCTTCCTTTGCTGAAGTTCAATGCCACCATCCCTGCAAAAATCAACCAAGAAAAGCCATCATTTCAAGCCAAAAATCAAAAGGAAATTTGAAAAAACAGAGTTATATTAAAAGTGAAAAATGTCAATTTTGAAACATTACAAAGTGGGTCTTTACAAAGAGAAAATCAAAGCCATGACTCTATATAGATATTACAATGTTTATCAATGCCATTTGCATTCAAAGAGGTCGATTGAAGTCGAAGTTCAGTGGTGAAAGGGTGATTTTGTAATTTTGAAAAACCAAGGCTGTGTTTAAGGCTGCGCGGCGCATTGGGTAAGCGCGCGACGCACTGGGCCAGCGCGACGCATTGGGCATTTTCACACAGTGTTATTTTCCTCTGGCGCGGTGCATCCGTAGGACACGGTGCACTGGGCTTGTGCACAGCACACAAAGCCTCCAAGGCCAAATTCATTTCCGCTCCATAAAAACTCAATTCGATTCAGCTCATTTTTCTCCAAGTAAGTTGACAGAGCCTGTTTAGTGATTTTAGTCATGTCTGGTGTGGTTTAGAGGTGAAGAAATTGGAGTTTGGTTGGTGAAATAATAAACCCTATATTCATATTAAAATTTTCTCCCTAGGGTTTGAAAATAGGTGATGAAATTTTATTATTGGTGCTTAACACTCCCATCATTTGTGTTTCCATCATTGTTATCATACTGTTATCATGTTATTATCATAATTCCCTCTCCTATTCCCGCTGTCCCATATCCCTTATACCCTTTGTTCCTATGTTTTCATCCTCAAACCCTATCATTGTCTATCACACCCCTTCCTTCATATCATTGATAAAATTCTAATTCCCAAAGACATTCAAAGACTGTTTTGACATCCTTGACTTCACCTAGCTTGAGTATGTCATTTCATTTATCCCTATCCCTAAAAACTACCCCCATCACTATCTCCCACTCCCATATCACTTATAAAGTCTCCAAATCTCGAAGTTCCCCAAGCATTAAGTGACTGTCCTTCCACTCCAAATTCACTTGACAGTCTATTGTATTCATTGTGATATTTCCTCACAGCCTCTCATTACATATGTGGCACACTTGGTATTGAAAAACAAACTCTTGTTTTCACCATACTTATATCAACATATACTTGTCAAAACACCTTGTTTTCAGCACCATGTCAGAGACAAATTCATCATATGAGCAGGGATATGAGAAGGACAGTGACTCAACGACCGAGCTAAATGTACCGAGGAGGTCTCATAAAAGTGGCAGGCACGTCAGGGAGGAGCCCACTTCTTTGGCTCAATTGCAGGCCTGCCCGCTTGCAATGACATGCTTTCAGCAACATTCATGTTTTCGGTATTGTGAGCTGATATCTCAGATTCAACACCATCAGGATTTGGTTCGCTTATTTGTCCTACATTTGCGTGATGGTCATGTAAACCTTGCTGGAGTGAACTTCACCTTGACACCAGAGACCATTTCTGAGGCAACCGGGATACCAAACATAGGTGAGGAGTGGAATAAGAGACAACAGCTGGATAGAGCATATTATGAACCTTACATCAGGCCTGGATATTTGAGGCAGCTCAGCAGGGTATTCCCGTTCCGGTTTCTGAAGGAGTCCTATGCGCCATTAATGAAACTCATCATTAGATACTTCAGTTGTGAGGGTAGATTCTCACGCCTTTATGCATACCATATCAGACTTTTGATGCATTTCACGAGAGTGCGACTGATGAATATTCCATACTTCATGTGCCGAAACATAGAGCGGATGACTACCCTTGTGCAGAAGAAGACTCCGAAGCAGCAACATAACATCATTTATCATTATGCGCTCATTAAAATCATTGTAGTACATCAGCTTGGATTGCAGGGCATCGCATGGGATGAGTTCATTTCTCGTGACTTCTTTACAGCCCTTCAGTCTCCTCCAGAGATTGTTCACGATGCAG
The DNA here is from genome assembly GCA_034641835.2 of Pinus albicaulis. Taxonomy (NCBI): domain Eukaryota; kingdom Viridiplantae; phylum Streptophyta; class Pinopsida; order Pinales; family Pinaceae; genus Pinus; species Pinus albicaulis. The sequence continues at coordinate 1,611,285,555 of CM076579.1, forward strand.
GTGAGCCTTCGCATTAGTTTGAGGTTCCTGAGACAGAGCCTATTAGTGTTCCAGTGTGTGTTACTTATCAGAGAGGTACCAGAGCCTTATTTGCAGCAGCACGACGAGAACTATCTCCGCCCAGGGTGGAAGGGGTCTCGTTACCTTCGACAGCAGCGCGAGTACTGTCTCCACATGTCATGGAAGGGGTCTCGCCTTCTACATCAGCACAGGTACAGGACTGAGGCAAGAGGCCTATGCACGATGAGGGCCCTTCAGGAGGCCAACACACTGATTTTATACTCATCGATGTTGATTCGAGCTATTCAAGCTCAAAAATGAAGGAGATCATCCAGGAACAGAGAGATGAGATCGACATGCTGACCGAGAAATTGCAAAGAGCTCGGTGGGTTATAGATTACTTGGAGCAGTGAAATAAACAATTGGAGGATCAACACACACTCATGGAGCTGCAGAGAATCCGTGAAGACCGTGAATTGGCCCGAAAGAGACCAGGTGACATGACACCATTTGAGCGAGAGACTTTCCTTACGAGAGTCAAAATTCATCTGGAGAAGTTTTTGGCGAAGGCCAATAGGGACAAAGACATGCTCAGACATATGAAAAACCACTATTGGGCCCGCACACACGTTTGCAGAGCTAGGATGAAGATCCTGAAGGCGAGGTTGAGAAAAGCACTGAAACGTCGGAAAAGGCCTGATCCACTCCGAATCTTGGCCGAAGCATCCTTGGCTGAGCATGAGACATGATGGGAGACCTTCACTCCGAATTTCAGCAAATTTGGAGTAAATTTTGTCATTTCTGAAAATTTTGGTTGCAAAACAGGTTTTTCCGCCCAACGCGTCGCGCCACCCGACGCGCGCTTATGATTGGGACATCTTATGGAGGAAAAATTGATATTTTTGGGTTTTTATGGTAAATTATGCATGCTCAGGAATGGTTGAGAGATTTCATGAAGTTCTGGGTGGTCTTAAAGGTCAAAAACACTCCAAAAATGGCATTTCTGCCACTTTTTGCACCAGCAGGAACCAGTCTTGGGAGATTGAAGTTTTGGAGGGGCAAATGACATCCGAATTGAAAAATTCCACTTGGGTTGGATAGAGGACATCCAGGGCTTTCCAACGAGCTATCATGAGCTCAATTTGGATTTCATGAATTGCCTCAAAATCAGCTCCAAAGTGGCGTGGCGTATAGAGGAATTTTGCCCAATTTTCACTTTTCAGCTCAGAAATTCGGCCAGTTTGACTAGTTTCACTTTTGGATGTAATTATTAATCTATCTTGATGTAATTTTGTAGCTATGATGTAAATTTGGCATGTTTTTACTTGTTCTAGAGGATTCATTCACTAAAAAGTGAAAATTTAAGTGAATGGATCAGTTTACTAGCATATAGAGGCAAGTTGTTTGGCTTCCTAGATTTCAGCTCCATGTTTAGAATTGGTTGAAACAGCTCCTAGAAGGATGAGCTTGACCCATAGAGGCATGGGAAGGGGTTAGGATGGTCTATATATTGTATTTTCTGAGACAGCTTTTGTGGTTGGATGGAAAAGTTTACACCTCATTGTATGTCCAGCTTTTCTGCTTTTGGCAATGACCAGACCAAAGTTTTACGAAAGTTTTGTTGGGATCCTTGTGGCTTCCGAGTTTTGGTGATGTTTTCTTCATGTTATTGTGTTTCATTAATGTTGATATGAAGGTCATTTTCTTTCTTCAGTTTTCCGTTTAATTGAACAATGAGTAATTATAGAATTAATAGTTTGCCGCAGCTTTATTTTAAAATTTTGTTTAGTTTTGCAGGTATGTCTGCCAGCTTGAAGAGGATCCTTGCACTCTCTTTCCCTCTTCAGCTCCTCAGTAGTCTTTTCAATCCATTCATTTGATCTAAGACATCAAAGCCGCTGCCTACCTCGCCCCAACTTGAACTCTGCAAGAATTTGGCCTCATCCCCAAGCCCAAAAATTGTCTTTCCTCTTTTTTCAACAAAATCCAAAAAATCAAAATCAAATCCTCCTATTTGTTTATCTAGCCTAATATCAGTTGTTTTTTTAGTCATCTCAAGCCCCTTTGAATATTTTCATTGAGATTGACCCGGAGAGAGCCCTCTCTTGTCCTCGTAGGGCTAGCTACGAGGCCGAGCGTGGTTTGGTGTTACCTCGAACTACTTTCCTTTCACCTTGCTGGTGGATTTATGTAGGGTTCTAACAAGAGTATTTGGGAGTTATGCTTCTCCCCACGTCCTACCATATTATGTTCCTAGTAAGTTACTTGCAAGAGAGATAGCCTACCATTTTCTTGTTAATGGTATTACTAAACAACTTAAAGATGCTAAGAAGGTCGTTTGGCCTAATTTTCCTATACAGTGCAGTACTTTTGCACTTTTTGATATTGTACATGCCTACAAGGAAGTTTCTAATATTAATCTATTTAATTTGGTAGTAATGCCAAAGAGGCCATATGATCCAAATGATGTAATTAAAAACTACATCACTGAGCTAAAAATGAAGCCTTTTGTAAAAGAAATAGATAGATTTGATGATCTCTTTCAAGGCATGGAAAATTTTTTAGATATAAATAAGTTTGCATCCATTCAACTCAACCAAGATGATTTGGAAGCCTTCCAAACATACAGAAATAAGAGAATGGAGAGAATTCCCCTCGAATTATTAACTATTGAAGATTTCAACAGACCTACTCCTAGTATCAACTTGAATAATGAAGAAAAAGACATGTCTGAGAATGAGTTGGGCCAATCAGAGCATCAATCTCACAATTTAGATCATTTTTAAAATGAATCCAAATGCAGAAAGGATAACCTAGAAAATATAATTGATCAAGTAATCCAAGAGATAGAGATGTTGGAGATAAGAGAAAGTAATGGAACAAAGTCAACTTCTCGAGAAGTTCAGTACAGTCATGATACACTTGATCAGTCAGGAAAGTCCCAACCAAGGAATTTGAATAGTGAATGGGATGAGTTTTATGAAGCAATAAAAACTCCTAAAACCAATCCCAATATTGTTCAAGCTATTAGTTTTTAGGCACCCGAACATTCCCAGAAGATAGTGGAAACTGTTACTCCACTACAACAAGTTATAGAAACTCATGATCGAGAGATCATTATGGATTACCATAAAGAACATATAGTGTTACAAATTGAGGAAATCCCTTCGCTAGATATCTTCTACATTCATAGTCATAATGCTGTAGTCAAGAGAAATAAAAGGAGAAGAATTGATGAAACAATCTCAAATCCTACAAATGAATCTGTTGACATTTTGTGGAAGGATCCCTTAACTGATCCTACTGAATATTTAACCAAATTATCATAGTTTTCAAGGGCATATGCTACTGCCATGGTTGAAAAAGCTATTAAGTTTAAAAGGTTGCTAAAGTAGAAGGAATATAGAATAGAAGAACTAGAGAGGTTGTTACATCAAGAAAAAGCTAACTCCAGTGAGCAAATGAAATCAAATATGGCCCAATTTCAAAAAGATTTTGAGAGTCTTAAATTGCAGCATCGAGCATAAATAACTGAGAAGCAAACACAGATGGAAGAAGAAATGACTAGATTAAAAATCCAACCACAATTAGAGAAATTCATAAAGGAAGCATTGAATGTAAATACTAATTTAAAGAAATAACAAGAATTATTTTTCCAACAAGATTCTATTACTGGCTCTTATTGTGACTCAAGTAAAATATTGATCCAGTAAGTAGCTATCTAGAAACTTAAATGTGAGAAGCTCAAGAAGAAAATCAATGAACACATTCAATGGCAAGCATCAGACTCAGGAAAGGAAGTTGGTCTACACCAGGTAGATAAGTTCCATAAGGAGATATTATTCAAATATTGGGAAGTGAAGATAAAGTAGGCAAAGAAAGTAGCAGCAAAAGCATTCAAGTTGGCAAAGGAAATTATTGAATATGTGTGTTAACAGCTTGTAAAAGTAGAAATTATTAAAGAGTGCACGTCTAAAGTGTTCTCAGAAGTCAAACAACTGGAAACATAGTGGAAAAATTATTGGAATTTTATTATCAAGAAAATTATTGGAATTTTATTATCAAACCTTACCATCAATACCAGACCCTGCAGTCTTTAACAGATTCAACAAGAAGATTGCATCCATCACTCTCAAATGAGATATTCAAAGGACAGGTCAGATCACAGATTTTTCAGCCAGCTCAGCTCAAGCCCATGTTAGATATTTTTCAACTTCGGGAGGAAATCCAAAAGAAAAATGAGAACTCTTAAGTCATATTGTTACTTTAATTTCCTAGATTGTAGTTTAAGTTAGTCTTACGAGGAAGATTGTTTGAAACCTCCTTTATTTTATTGTAATAATCTATTTTAGAACATATTTAGCTTAGTATTTAAACCCATCTCATGAATTTAGAGAAGGGTCCAGAAATTTGTCAAAAACATTTGCAAAGAACTCACTATTGTAAGTTTGTGAATGCTTTGATCAATTAATGGAACACAGTATGTTATCTTTTAACAATTAAAGTTGTTTAATTGATGTTGCACTACTGTACTCTTTAAATTTCTTGAAAATGAAGATGAGCAGATCAATTACTGTCAGTTTACATGAGTATAAATTCATACATATGGTACTTCTATTCACTTGTATTAAGTCTTACTTTATATATTGGCAGTCATCTTTTTATTGCATTATATATTTGAAACGTTATTATAGATGAATGTTACATGAATTTATGTTCTAATATTTGTCTGTGATTTCTTTTTGAATATATAATCACACATATGAATGCGATATATTTTTCATAATTCTTCTAATCAAACTAATTTGTTAGAAGAATAATCTTACATAATTCTCATCTTTTTCAACTGTTAAATGATCTATATTACTAATAGTTGAAGGATATCTCTTTAGATCACATAAAGGAAGAAATAACCCGGTTATATAGTAGAATAAATATTTTAGTTAGATGCATATGATAGATTAATCATTTTCCATTTGCATGTTGTATAATCAAAACACCCTCAAAATCATCCTTTTTTGAAAACTGGTCCCATTATCCCTAGTCGGAGCCACTACACCAAACGGAAAAGGAGCTTCTTTAAGGTCCGGACCGGGTGGTTTTCCCCTATGTTTTGGCAGCAGAATTCCAAGGCCTCAACATTCTGGCACTAGAAGTAGGGCCTTGTGAATGTAAAAAAGGTCTGATCAATCTAAAGGTTAATCTAAGAGTCTCTCTCCCTCTAGATCCACATCAACTTCCAGAAAATTATTTAGATCGTTATCTTTAAAATCTGAAGTTGATCATCCTCCTCCTAAGTCTCCTAGTGATACTCAACCCATACTATCTCCTGATTCTCATCAAGCTTCCCCAGAAGTTCAGTCTTTGATAGAAAAGTTAGAGAGAGTATCCATTTCTACTGAAAATCTTGAATCTTCTCAAATATCGAATATCAATATTTCTTCTTCTTTAAAAACTCGAAGAATATTAACTCGATCAGAAATTCAAAAGAAAATAATTCTTCCTTTTGAATTTCCCATCAATAGTACTTGGAAGAGACTAAAGAGGACTCAATCAGAGTCAATCTCCAGCGAGATCTTATCCCATTCACCATCATTACCTCCGCTTACTTCCACAACTTCCATTCCAACAATCAGTGCTACTAGTTCTAGAACTCAAACTACTATCCCTTCAACTATTCCTAGCACTAGCCTGCCTCTTCTTCACCTCAAACTCAATCCATCACATCCACCCAAACTCCTATGGCAGGCCAAGTACCCCCACCAAATGTACGACCATGGAACAATGCAGGGGCTGTAAATATGCCCACTCCTCTTCATTCTCTTCCAAAATACCCTGAAATATGGTTACCTAAATTCAACCTTGATGATGGTCTTCCTGCAGAAGAACACATTCATAATTTTATGTTAGCCATCAATTTAAAGGAAGTAGTTGAAGAGGATTGTGTTGTAAGATTATTTTTGTATACTCTAATAGGATCTATAGGATCCTGATATTTTTCACTGCCTGCCCGCTCTATAACTAGCTGGAATATGTTCGAAGAACAATTTTTAGCGAAGTTTGGGGATGACGAGACCACTCTTACGCTCATCAATGATTTATAAAATCTAAAATCTAAAACAGGTAAGAATATAAAAGATTTTAATTCAAGATTTAATAAAGTACTCAATAAAATTCCTGCTACATTAGTACCTCATGCAGAAGTTCAAATTAAGTGGTATATTTCATCTCTTCCATCCAATATAGTTATTTTTGTTGATAGAGAAAAACTGTCGAGACTCACAGAAAACATGAAAGAATCTCTATCTGTAGAGAAATGCATAACCTCTCTTGAGAAGAAGAATTCTAAAGAAGATATAAATATCAAAAAAGGTATCTTTCAAAGATTATTCTAAAAAGAAGCTGCCAAAAGACCCTTTTGATGTGGAAGGTCTTCAAAAATTTTTGAAGACTATGAGAAACGAGATGGCAGATATCAAGAAACAAGTCGTTGAAAATTCTAGCTCAAAAAACACTTTCAGAAACTTCAAGAAAGGTTAGTCCTCTAATACTAAATCTCCAAATATCATATCTAATGCTGAATCTGATCAAGATACAGAGGAAGATCAAACAATGTGTAATATTCCCAATTATCCATGAGCTAGTTGGAATAATAAATTTTGTTTTTGCTTTCTTGTTTGATGAATAAGAGGATATGGAGATCCATAAATCTCCTTAATATGAATAAAACCAATGCCAATGTGAAAGGAAGACATCTTGGAAGCTTAATTGAGCACCCTTAGGTGTGAAAAATGGGCGGGAACACATAGACTATGTCAATATTGACCAAATCAACAACGTTGTCATGGAGGAGTGGTATTCATTATGGGACAGCGCAGTTTTAGATGAAGACTCTTTGCATGGAAGTAGTGTCATAAATGAATGGGGCTTAGGGTTAGGAAGCTCATCAATTATATAAGGAAGAGGATGGCAGCCATATTAGAGATGTTGATGTATTTAATATTTCTTAATATATGTTTTGTTTAGACATATAACTTTCTTCAAATATTTATCTAATATTGCAGTGTTGTTTAGCATAGGGTGTTCTTGGTCGGGAATCACACCTATTTCCTTAAGAAGCCTCTAGGAAGAGATTTTCACTAAATTTCCACATTCATGCATCAGGCCAAGCTGCAGTCTTGTGGTACAACGCAGTTTCTATTGAGAGATGTGTTGAATTGCATGTTACAACAGTGGAGATTAGATCCGGTGATTTCTGATATGTTTTTAAATGGAGGAAGGTTTCCTTCCATTGGGAGGCTGGTGAGGAAGGCCCTTGAGCCTTATTGAAGCATTTGGCATCATGCCACTTATTTATTTGCCCCTACAATGCAGTTTTTGTCTTAGACTGCATTATTTTTAGGGAGGAGTTGTAGGGTGGTTTCAGTACACCATTTGGGGAGGAGTTTTTCTAGAGAAGGGATAAAAATTTAATCTGGAGAGTCTACTAGAGGAGGATACATTCTTTGGCATATCATATCAACCTCACCTTTCCAATTTATATGTTGTAGTGAATCTTCGACCCTAGGGCTTTGATTCTCATCTTTTGTAATGGTGTATTTCTGAAAACCCTTTTTGGGTTCTTCATTAGAGGTTGTATAGAGCCTAGATATATATTTGATGTATCTTTTGAGGCATATATCAACCCATGATATTTTTTATATTCATTTTTTGTAGCAGTGCTTTTAAAATTGCGCTATAGCAGTGTCTCCAGAATTTTGATATAGTAGCAGCACCTCTTATTGAGGGTTTTCTTTATTGGAGGCTTGTTATATCTTGTATTATGGTTTGTGGCCCATTATTTTATACATATATGCTGATGTTATGATGAATGGAAGGTCTCCATATTGGCCTCATGTTTTTATATGATGTTTTACACTGCTATTCCAGCATTTTGCACTATATTCCTGCTTTTCCCATCTAGGAATATTACACATAGGAAGAAGATGATGATGAAGAAGAATAATTTGAACCAAATGGAATGTGGGATTCTATCCTACCAAATGAAGAATAACATGAATCTTTACCTATGAGTACAAGGAGAAAAAATACTACTGAAGCAACGCAACCAAATCAACAACAAAATATTTCAACTCGTGCTAAAGATAAATCAATAAGCGAAAATTCCACTTCAAAGGATACAAAAACAAATCCTGTTACTTCATATATTCTACCTACATCTAAGACAATGGTTTTATCAGAAACTATTGAGTATAATGTATTTGAATATATGAAGAAAACCAAGGCCAAAATTTCAATTCACGAGCTTACTAAATTAAATCAGCAACAGAAAATCTTACTTAGAGACTTAAATGTGGTTCTTGCTTCAACCTTACCTGCTCTAGTAATAGTACAAGCTACTAATGAAATAGGTAAGCCACCTTCTCCTTCAACTAAAATAGATGCCACAGATTTGATTATGATAGGTGATCGATCCATCTCTTGTACTCCTCCATTTATCTTAACCTATGAGATCTATAATAAAAACGTTCATAATTGTTTAATAGACTCAAAGGTTTCCTCTAATATAATTCCAAAATTAGTCTGTGCGAAGTTGAAAATAAATCTTCAGAGTTCCCTTCTTCATATAGTACAACTTGATAGAACCAGAGTAGAGGTGGTAGGAGAAACAAATTATGTTTCCATCAGATTGTCATCAAACCCCAAGATTACTCAAATAATTGATATACTGGTGGCTGATATTCTTGAGTTTTACGGCTTAGTTTTAAGCCAATACTGGTTTGAAAAGCTTCATGGATATTTTTCAACGAACTGGTCACATATGTGGCTACCATATAATGGAAAGCCAAATCAAATTCTGGTAGACTGTGAAAATTTCATGAAACATACAGTCACCGATCTTGAAGGAGTAAATGAACCAGTAGCATTTAATAATAACATTATTGGAAACTACTCAGCAGAGTCATTTTTGGGAAATTTCAATGCTCAACCATCACCTTTCTTTGATAATGCATTTGTTTCTTAGATTGAGAAATTTTTCCAAACAGATAGTTCCAAGTGTATAAATTTTGTAGATAAAGAAATAGTTAATTCCTTACTTTGGACTCTTTATTTTGACGGTTCTAAATTTAAAGATGGTGCAAGAGCTGGTTGTATTTTAATAAGCCTAGAAGGAGAAAAGACCATGTTATCCTATAGACTAGAATTCAATTGTACAAACAATATAGCTGAATACGAAGCATTAGTCCAAGGTTTGTACAAAGCCATTGATCTCAATATCAAATATCTGAAAATCATAGGAGATCCAGAAATCATTGTTAGACAGGTAAGAAATACCATTCATTGTAATTCTGGACATTTAAAGCATTATCTCTGCAAGGGTCCCATGATTTGGTGGATTGGCAAGCCAAATGACAGTGTAACATCAAACCAATATTTAAAGCCCAAGGACCTAGCCTTCCTGGACTCAGAGAGGGCTCTCTCTATTTGTGTAAGGGATATCTGTGTGTTTTCTTATTGTGTTTTGATTTTAGGCTAGTTATGAAGTAGGTTTTTTTGGTTTTGGTTTTTAGGTTGTGAGGGATGAAACTGATCAAAGATATAAGATAGGTAAAAAGATGTCAGATCAACTGGGCTATGGGGTCGAAAAGGTCAAGAAAGCTATCAGATGGTGATACAAGGCTGTTGAAGGGCCGATTTGATTCGAGGTAGAAAGGATCTTTGGGCAAAATGGAATAACATGAACATCAAGTTTGGGAACAACAAAGAGTTTCAAGCATAACTAGTTTAATAGCTAACATAAATGTGGTAGGGCAAACCATTAATCATGAGAAATGTAACTATAAGCTAATCAATACATAGAAATAAACATTCAAGCCATGCATAGAGATATATAACTCTATAACTTTGGGAAATGGCTATCAGAATTTGGGGAAATACACTTAAGACAGACCAACAACTCAAATCACTATGCCAGAACGCCTAAACACAGTACTTCAAGTTATTGGGCACTTTGAAAACAAGATTGCATAGTCTTAGACAAAGGGCAAGATTAGAACAAGACCTCCTTGGTTCAACAAATGACAATCTAATCAGTCAAAGAGAAATTTCATGGATGGAGCTATGGCTAGCCATGAGTAAGCAGGGCGTACCGTAAATCATACTTAGCATGCATAAAACCATGAATGAAATGAGCAACAATATCCTTAAGTTATTAAAGAGCAATCAAGAATTCTTTAATGTGACTAAGGATGAAGAAAACATGGAAGCTATGAAGAAACAGGAAATTTGAGGTGCCTCCAAGGGAATGTCTCAAATTTGTTCTCTACTGATCTATAGCAAGCAAGAAACATGGATTCATGAATGAAAACTAGAAAACAAAACAAAGAAAGAGACACTATACCATTCTACCAAGTCATGGAATCAACAACAATCCTCTTTCATCATCCAAGAACATCCAAGAGACTATCCAAGAGCATGAGACAAGTATTTCTTCCAAAGCTTATATGACCATATATTGCTTCTATCATCAATTTCAGCCTTGTTTACAATGAAAGCCTTTGGAATATATAGGCTCAAGTGAGGAAAACCTCTTAGTTCAATTTGCACTCTCATTGGCCTATTCAAAATATCTAAACTTGTCCTTGAGGCTTTGCAAAGCCCAAGGCACAAAATATCTCATAAAATATCTAAAAAATGCTAAAAGAGGGAATTAAATTGACTTCTCATAACTTCTCATGTGCAAAAATAGTTAAACGCACATGAGGAAAAAGCAATTTTTAAAGGTTCAATTTTTACAAAAATACTCAAAAATTATACAGCAAAAGGTCCCCTGATTTGCCGACAACTTTTTGTAGCCTTCCCGATGTCGAAACGAGGCTCATGATAGCTCGTTGGAAATATATGAGTGTCTAATTTCTGGATCAACTAGAATTTTCTCAATCTAATGCCTAGAAGTCTTTCAAAAATAGGCCTGTGTGAAAAAAACCAGAAAATAAGGTTTGCTGATAGACCGGGCGGAGTGTAGAAAAAGCGGGCATTTTTCGCCATTTCGGGGGAGAAAATGATCTTCAAATGTCCTGAAAATCTCTGAGTGTGTGCTCCTGAAATTATGGCATCCAATGATACCATTCTCCTCCTTTGATGATCCCCCAAACTGAAATGGCGAAGCCCATGAGTTTTGGCCAAAAACCTAAAAATGCCAAAAAACCAAAATATGTCGAAAATCGCCCAAAATTGGTGAGCATGACCCTCAAGGGTTCTCAAAAAAATGTTGTGAAGTAGAGGCTAAAATCTAAATTCCTGATGTGTCTTTCCTCACTTTCTGTGCCGGGTGCCTCCCTTTAGCCTCCTTGAGCTTGTCTTGAGTAGCCTTCAACTTGCGCCCGACAAACTGATTTAACTTTTTATAATGCCTCATCATTCTCCTTTGAAGGTCTAAATCCCTGTTTCCCTTCTCCAACTTCTTCTCCAAATGGTCATTGACTCTCTCAAGCCACGCCTCCTTATTGTTCTCTATCCCCTGTTCAAATAATGCAGTGAGAGGGATAGATTGGAGAAGGGCATTTTCCTCTTCTTTTTGCTTCTCAAGGGCCTTTTTAAGCCCCATGGTTCTAGGCCTCTTTCGCTTAGGCTGATCTTCGCCTTCACTTTCATCAAACTCGCCCATGAGTTCTTCCAACCTTGCTTGGGCTTTGGAGGCCTCCTTCTTGTACTTAGTCGCTCGTGTCTCATAAACAACCATATGGACACTCATTTGCCTATTTTGGATTTGCAAAAATTGATTGAAATTCCTTTCCCTATGAAGATCATCCTTCAATGCATCAATTTGGCCTTCTCTGTTAATCAACCCATTTGATCGAGTAAATTTGCCTCAAAGTTTGTGTAGAATTTTCTTTGATATTGAGTCCTTTACATTTTTGCTCTCCTAAACCTTTTCCTCTTTCTCTCTCGGTATGTGTCCTTTGAAACAAGTACACAGTCAACAAAAGATATACACAGTCAAAGGGTCACTGTGTTTGGGTAAGGTTACCCAGCTCTTTGTGTTTTTGGTGTGAGAACATACATCTTTGTAGCAGACAAACAGCAAAAACTCCTCACAATCAATACACTGCTCTTGTATTCACTATTCCTCACACAGATTTTGACAATACCTCCAAATGGCAATTTACAGTTTTATACACTAAAGTTTGTTTATGGACAAATTTGGCAGCCCTGACTTTGTTCTTCACCACAAGGAGGACCTCAAAAATAAAAGAGCACTCATATAATGATCATTGTAGTTGAAATTAGGCTCCCTGTTTCATTTGTTCTAATATTGTTTTTCTGCCTTTAAATAGTGCCTCTACCTTTGATCATTGTTTTGGGGGCAGTTATTGAGCTTTTTACATCAATAGAAACGCACCAATTTTACTAGGCTCACCTTGGGAAAAAAATAACACAGCAATTTCGAGTTTCCAACATAAAACACCTCTCCCTTTAAAAAACTCAACACTGTGATTTACACTATGAATTTCATCCCTTTTTCCACCACCCAATAGTTTTGAAAAGAGCAAGGAGGCACATAAAATACCTTTAAAAACGATGATGGAGTTGTTTGAGGATTTTGGGCCGTTTTCAACACATTTCGGAGGTTTTTGAACCATCAACAAGTGCGCGGCACGTTTGTAAAGGAAAACGCCACGCAACGGAGAACTGTCAGGTCACTGTCGGGCCAATGTGACCGGCGCCTACAGGCGCGCCACGCGGTAGTGCAAGCCTTTGGAAATATTATGTCTGAGTGCGCCGCACAAACCTACAGGTGCGCCGCACAGCCTAAAAAGCCCGAAAACTTGTGAATTTTGCTCAAACATTCGTTCTTCGATCTTGTGAACATAAGAGGATAACGTTGCCTTGTGCTTTGAGAATTTGAAAAGGTCTTGCAATAGTCCCTTTGTCCCTTTGAATGCGAACAAGTCAAAATCCCTTTCACACTTGACTGTTGAGGGTTTTTTTAAGAAAAGTTTGAAAATGCCTTGCTTCTTTTGAAAACCAAAGTGATTTTAAATGTGCTATAAGGGGCCCATACTTTTAAACATCGTTTTGGCAAAAAAATATGTGCATGCTTTCTGGCCAGTTTTGGGTAGATGTGACTTTTTCTTCTTGTAATAAACAACATCCAAGGGTCAAACTCTTTCACTGTGTTTTAATATTAGAAAAAGGAAACTCTACCACTGCTGACCCTTTAGTGAAATTTTCAACATGGAAAATCCACTCAACAATACACCAATGATTGATGAAGCATCTTTTTCCATTTGCAAGGAGATGACCTGTCTCCTAAAACTAGGTTGATATTTCTTGTTTCTGCTGCTTTTAAAGGTGATAATGCTCACTGTGAGGTTGATCCAAACTGTTAGGTGCTTTTTAAGCTCTTCCTATGACTTTGACCCTTTTCATAAGGAAGATGTCTTTACTTGTAATAGTGGCATGCCTTATGGGCTTTGAAAGTTTTTTCAAAATATGAAAAATATGCCATAAACCTTCTTGCATATTTATGGACATAGGTGCTTAGTTGCAATGCGCTTATGGGAAAACTAAGCTCAAATCGCCTTCTGTCCAGTACGATGAGCATTTTTGAAAGAAAATTCTCTATGAATAGGAAGGATAGTACCCTTTGAAAAGCAGTCATCACTCTTAGTGGTTTCCCTTGTACTTGATGGCAGAGGTCAGTTTGGGACCAAGACACTTTGACTCTTTTGCTTCATAATCTTTCTTCAATGATGATGAACCTGTTAGCTTCACATTTTAACTCAAATAATAGTGAACTTATGCAAATCATTTTTAAAGCCCACTGCTTTTCCGCTGCCTTTAATCATCATTTTATTTCAGAGAACCCTTAGTTGTTGTCTCACGTTATCCCTTTGCTTATAGATGAAGGAGGCACTCTTAGTCTTCAAACCTCTACTTATGAAATGAAGGAGGTTCTTCGGTCTTCAAACCCTCTACTTATAGATGAAGGATTTTTTTCAGTCATGTCATATCATCAGCCTTTTGACAGTGTTATTTTTCCTTTCACTGTCCTTTCAGGATTTGACTGTGATCGCAAGAGCTTAATGAAAAGCTCTCTACTCTGTAGCTGCATCCCAGGCTCAAGATCACATTGAGAAGCAGTTGTCTTCTCATGTGGAGCCAAGTATTTTCTTCTGGGATGCTGGTATGCCTCTGTCCTTCAAAGATCCATTAAAACACTGTAAAAACACCTAGAATCAGTTTGACTTATGGTCCATGTATTGCTAAGACTTGAGGGTGTATTAGTGGCGCGACCTATGGCTGTAACCAACTTTATTTGCAGAATGGGAAGGTATGTTATGACTGGTCTATAGCAGATGGAGGTTCTTTTGCTTTAGGATAGTTTTCCAAGGGAGAAATGCCTAATGCGCCACTTCCTAACTTAGGGGAGACTTTTTGGACAGATTTAGATTGTTTTCTTTGGAGCAGATGGACAAGCTAGTATGACTGAGGCTAGATAGGGCTTGAGAATGAGGTTTTATCTTGTCATGGGCTGATTGAAAAGGTAGGAGGGAAAAATTTGTTTGGGGGTTTTCTAGATGACAAATTGACATATGGAGATCAGCTTCTAGAAAACTCAACTAGGAATTTAGTCATCAACAACAGGAAAAATACTGATGACTAACACAATAATTACTCCAAGAATTAACCATTCATTTCTTAGCCTTTAATATTTCTTCTGTACCTAGGATGAAAAATGCTAGTGTAGATCTATTGGCTAATGTAACATCAAGGTTAATTCCATATCAAGAGTTTAGTCCCGATAGATTTTCCATTGGAATCATTTTTAGACCATTTTTTCCTGATAATATTACCAATTGGAGAGTATTTAATAATGATTCAGATATCATAGATTTTTTAACATCTGAAGGATCTTATGATAGTCAAATTTTGGACGAAAATGAACATGACATTCAGATTAAGAAAGAATAAGACAAAAATCATATTCCTAAGTCTGTTTTCAAGTTAGAAGACCTATATGATCTGAAACATAGGTTTAAAATAGTTACTAACTCGAAAATACAAAGCTCTACCTTAAGATTTGAGTTAGTAAATCTAGGAACTGACGAAAAACCTCAAAATCTAAATCTAGGTCTTGGTCTGTCTTCCGAAGAAATATTATCATTTATCAGGTTATTTAGAATGTACAAAAGTATCTTTTCTTGGTATTACACTAATCTTAAAACATATGATACTTCTGTGATTCAACACACCATTCCAATGATCTTAGAAGAAAAACATATACCACAAAAATTGAGGAAGATTCATCCAAATCTTGAAAATCAAATCAAAGCAAAACTAAACAAACTCCTCAAGGCAAAAATCATCTTTCTAGTCAGGCATTCTAAATGGGTATCAAATTTAGTTCCTATCAGGAAGAAGAATGGCGATATTATAATTTGTATTTATTTTAGGAATTTAAACAAAGCATGTCAAAAGGACAAGTTTCCATTACCAACCATGGAACAAGTACTGCAGACAGTAGTTGGTTCTGAACTTATGTCCTTTCTAGATGGATTTTTTGGATATAACCAAATTCTCATACATCCAGATGGCAGATTAAAGACTACGTTCAGGACTAAGTGGGGAACTTACACCTATCAAAATATGCAATTTGGATTAATTAATGTAGGCGCCACCTTTCAGAGAGCTATGTACATAGCTTTTAGGGGGCTCATAAATAAATCAGTGGTTATTTATTTAGATGACATTACAGTATTTTCTCAACAATTAACCAATCATATGAATGACCTAAAGCAGTTCTTTGAGTGTTGTAAAATGTATGACATCTTAATAAACCCAAAGAAATCATTTTTTGCATTAGATGAAGGAAAAATTTTAGGATTCATTTGTAGAAATTATATGCACTAAGCATGCATATGTCCTAGATCCACCTGATCTCACACTATTTAACTTTATGAAAGATACTGAATCTATTCCACTTGTTAATCTTTTGCAGAAATCTTAATTGCAAACACATGTGAAGCATAAACAAAAAATATTCAATCGCACATAACACAGTTTTTAATCGGGAAAGCTTGAAGCTGAAAACCCCAACTATATATTATGTAACTTGGATCATATGAAAATATCATACAAAGCATACAAAGAAACATCACGGGCTCTCGAGTAATATACAAATGATGCGCATACACGTCATACACTAATCGGGCTTAATCTTGCAAATCCGTGCCTATCTTTGCCACCTGCAACTTTGCCTCCTTGCTGTCCTGATTGATTACAAAGACCAAAATTCAATGTAATCCTCATTAATTTGTGTGATTGTCATTAGAGCTCAGAGTATGTAGATGCAATTCATGCATCACTATAGTCACAACAGATAGTCTATCTTGCCCTTTCACCTATCTCTCCAATGGTCTCCACTGAAACTACCATGCACTGTAGTTAACTAATGAATTCTTCAATTGATTAATGAGTTATTACTTGTGAATTAATTAACTAATTAATTCACTCCACTCTCACTAGTGTATCATTCAGTTAGACTAGATACAACTAGCTCAACTGAGCCTAACTGAATACAACTCCATAACTACTTCTTCCAATTGTGTCATAACTCTGCCACTTGAGTTCTAACTGAGTCCTTCATGCAATAGCTCCGGTAAACCCTTGGGAATAGCGTAATTCCTTCTGTCAGCTGTTGTGCCACATCTGTGCACTGAACTGAAGTGCTCCAAGAGAATAAGTTGTTGTTTAGAGTCTAATTATTATTAAGAGCTAATAATAATCGACATGCATCTATTTTTATATCAACGCTCCTATAAATGAATAGCCCAATATTAAAAATAAATTTCATTTTGTTTTTTACATTGATAACCATCTACAAATAGCCTTCTCTTTTGCCTTATAGAATATACTCACCATGTCTAAAAATAGACATACACCTAAAAATACTTTGTTTGGGCCCCACCTAGTTAGGTGATTATTTTCCAACTATGATCAGGATGATGTTCAGGATGCCTCCTTTTCTTTTGTTTCTTGTTGCAATCTTCAACACTCCCTCCTTGAAAGAATTTGTCTTTGCATCTGAAATGCAACTCTGCTGTCCTTACTGCAGCCTTTGTAACACTCCAAAGCTGAAGGCTCCAAAAAAATCAATCAATCTGATGCATCTATCATCAAAGTCTTCGACTTCTGCTGGTACCAACTGCACATGTCATCAGGAACCACTGCGCTGTTGAACTCTTGCACCCATGCACTCTGCACTTGTTGTCAACTCTGATTCGCGCTCCAGTATCCGACACTGTCACTTTGATCTGCCTGCATCAATCCAACTGATCATGCTACTGCTGCGCTGTGGGCACCTCGTAGCCAGGTTCAATTCATGAGATCCACACCATCTCAATGAATCCTGCCCAGAAATCTTCTCTTGGGATTACTCATGCATGTCGCCCCACCTCTCACCTGGTGGTATAGCTGCATGCACTCCCTCTGCCCATCTGGCACGAAATTTCTCTGCATGAGTGGTTTCTTCCACTCCATGATCCTCATCTTGTGGCTGCTCCACATCCCGAGGTTCACTCTTACCTGCATGCAAATCCAGCTCCCTCTCAAGCTTCAATTGCATGGCTTTCTTACACTTCCCAACAGTAGGAAGCTCCGTAGAAATCCCATCTACTTCAAGTCTGTAGAGATTCTTGGCTTGAATCCCAACCTTCTTGACTTGTCCTGTTGCTTTGTACCGAAGGAAAAATTTTCCTTCACTAAAGACAACATCATAGCCTTTATCCTCTAACATTGCGACTGAGATTAAATTCTTCTTTAAACCTGGAACATGCACAACATCTTGTAAAAGAATGAGTTTACCTGACTCCCTCTGAAAGGTAATGGTACCAATGTCGGTCGCACTGTATCGTCCATTGTCGCCCAACTCAACATGCAACTGGAGATCTTTCTCCACCAAGTCACTGAAAAGGTTCACATCTCCCGTCATGTGAAAGGAAGCGCCACTATCAAAATACCACCCTGATCCCAATGCACTAGACACCATGCATGCGATCAATGAGAAGTCCAGCTCAAATTGCGAGGCAAGAGCCTCACCAGCTGCAGCTCCAGCAGCCTACTTGTTCTTCTTCTTCTGTGGACAATTCGTGGCGTAATGTCCATGATCGTGACAGTGAAAACACTTCACTTTGGACATGTCACGCTCTTTACCATCTTCATGGCCTCGAGATATAGGAATGATATGGAATTTCTTCCTTAGTCTTCTTTGCCTGTTTGGAAACCAGCGTAATCATCTGCTATCATCATGCTTTGGTGAAGAGCCATCAGTACTTAGCCCCTTATCTCCTCCTGCACAAGACTCAGGCAAATTCGCTCCAACACAGGTAGTTTCTCCGAGTCCATTGTGAGAGTCTTCGTAGCTATGCCAACTCTTGAGTCCCAGGAGAGCCAAGCTCACCAAGTAATCATCATCAACACTGACTCCTACACTCCCAAGCTCATCCCTGCATTGGACAAACTTTGTCAAGTATACCGGAATAATGTCATTCTTCTCCATTTTTATTTTTCTGAGCTTGTCTTTAAGCGCCAACTTCCTCTGGTCACTTTTTCTTTGGAAAAAATATATCAAGTCCTTCCACATAGCATATGGAGTGGATTTCCCATGAAGTGTGGCTTTCCATGAAGTCTTGAGACAAAAATATGGTCTCCTGCACCTTCCAACAAAATCCCCTTGCCTCCTCGTCCCTGCTACTTTCTTTTTCCTTGTGTGAAATCTGCGACATCCTTCGAAATGGGCTTAGAACATCTCTCTCGCGATAATTCGCTAATGACTGTATCTTCAACACCACCTCCATCACTTGTCCTTACAGTCTATGTAGTTAGATTTTCCCTCAAGTGAATACTCCATGAAACCCATTGAAATACATTTGATAACCTTACTCTTGTCGCACAGAAACTCATATAACAAATTGGTGTCCATAAGCTGCAAGCTCCTTTGCAAAATTGCAATATTCAATCAAAAATGCTTTGATACCATGTAGAAATTATATGCACTAAGCATGCATATGTCCAAGATCCACCTGATCTCACACTATTTAACTTTATGCAAGATATTGAATCTATTCCACTTGTTAATATTTTGCGGAAAAATTAATTACACACACATGTGAAGCATAAACAAAAATATTCAATCGCACATAACACAGTTTTTAACCGGGAAAGCCTGAAGCTGAAAACCCCAACTATATATTATGTAACATGGATATCATATGAAAATCTCATACAAACATACAAAGCTTATCACAAGCTCTCAGTACAGTACAATCGTCATACACTAATTAGGCCCAATCTTGCAAATCCATGCACCGATCTTTGCCACCTGCTAGCCTACCTCCACTGCGCAATCCAAGTTGATTACAAAGACCAATTCAATGTAATCCCACTCTCATTGACTGCGTTATTATCATTGGCAACTCCAATGTATATGTAGATGCAATTCATGCATCACTAGTAGTCACAACAGATAGTCTATCTTGCCCTTTCACCTATCTCTCCACTGGGTCTCCACTGAACCTGCCATGCACTGTAGTTAACTGTTGTATTGTTCAGTTGATTAATGAGTTATTGTGAATTAATTAACTAATTAATTCACTCCACTCTCACTAGTGTATCAATCAGTTAGACTAGATACAACTAGCTCAACTGAGTTTAACTGAGTTAAACTGAATACAACTCCATAACTACTTCTTCCATTGTGTCATAACTATTCCACTTAAGTTCTTGAGTCCTCCATACAATGGCTCCCGGTAAAACCTCGGGAATAGCGTAATTCGCTTTATGAGTTTGTGCCACATCGTGCACTTAAGCGAAGTGCTCCGAGATAATAAGTTGATGTTTAAGTCGGATTATTGAAACTAATAATAATCGACATGCATCTATTTTTAGATCAACGCTACATAAATAGACAGCCCAAATATTATAAAGCAATTTCCATCTATTTACACATTAAAGCTAACCATCTACAAATAGCCTCCTGCTACATATATAATATGCTCACCATGTCTAAAAATAGACATACACCTAAAAATAGCCTGTGTGGGCCCCACCTAGTTTAGGTGATTATTTTCCAACTAGGATCAAGGATGATTTTTTAGGTTGCCTCATTTACTGTTTCTTGTTGCAATATTCAACATCATTATGTCAAAAAGAGGTATCTATATTGATCTTGAAAGAATTGAAAATATTAAAATAATTCCTTTCCCTCATAACAAGAAATCTATGCAGTCGTTTCTTGGACAAATTAATTTTGCTAAAAGGTTTGTCCCTGAATTTTCACAAATATTTTTACCATTACAGAACATGATTAAGAAAAAATCAGTCTTTGAATGGGGACATAATGAAAGAGAAGAATTTGATTTGATTAAACTATCCATTTTCAATGTTCCATTCCTGACTACCCCCAATTTTATTAATCCTTTTACTTTATATACTTTTTCATCTGATACATCATATTTTGTTGTTTTAACACAACTTAATGACCAAAAAATTGAAGCACCAATATAATTTTCCAGTTCCAATTTTCAAGATGCAAAACTAAATTACAAATCTATAGAAAAGAAAGCATTTGTTGTCTTTAAGGCTATAAAGCATTTCAGGCCGTTTCTCCTAAAAAATCACACCAAAATTATAGTTCCATTCTCTGCAGTGAGACAATTATTAATGCAAAGAGATTTAGGAGAGAAAAGGGCTAATTGGGTTACAACTTTACAAGAATATGATGTAGAAATAAAACCCTCTAAAATTGTTAGAGGTCAAGGTTTTTTTAGAATTCTTATAGGAACATCCCATCTATCATCAGAAGTTGATTCAGGTAATAGTGTACAAATATTAGAGGTACTCCTCAACGATGCACAATCTCAATACATTGATCTCATATTCTATTTGAAGAATGGATATGATCTGACCCAACTCAGTTACAAAATGAAACGAGCTTTGAGATTAAAATATAAGAAATATGAATTAATCAATGATGTATTGTTTAGGAGAAATTTTGATTCTATACTACTAAGATGCTTAGAAAAATCTGAAGCATATGAAGTCTTGCAGGAACTCCATGATGGGCCGACTAGATGAAATTTTGGAGGAAATATGACAGCACATAAAATCCTGCATGCAGGTTACTATTGGCCTACACTTTTCAAAGATGCTCATGAGTATGCAAGAAAATGCAAAGTGTGTCAAAGTGCATCTGGAAGACAAAGGAATTCAGCCTTCCCATTACAGTCAGTCAATATCAAAAAACCATTTGAACAATGGGGATTAGATATAATCGGTGATATTGTTCCTAACCCTTCCAAACAACATAGATATATTCTCACAGCTATAGATTACTTCACTAAATGGGTGGAAGCAATTCCATTAAAGATAGCGAACTATGAGAATATCATTGATTTTATCAAACAATATATCATAACTAGGTTTGCTTGCCTACTGCTTTAATGTTTGATAACACATCTTACTTGTCAAGAACTGCTATGACGGAATTTTCAATCAAAATAGGTTTTAAACTTAAGTATTCTGCAAATTATTACCCTCAAGGAAATGGTTTAGCAGAATCCACGAACAAAATCTTGATTAGAATAATCAAAAGAATTTTTGATAAAAACCAATGAAATTGGCATAAATCATTAATATTTACTCTTTGGGCAGACTGAATAACGCATAAAGCTTCTATTGGAACTTCTGCATTCAATATTGTTTATGGAAAAGAATTTTTACTTCCTACGAATGTAGTTATTCCATCTCTTTCCTTAGTACAATTTATTGATGAATCTCATTCTTCTTCTTTACAACTTAGACAATGTCAAATTCTTAAGTTAGAATAAGGAAGAGAAAAAGCTAAGCATACCCATGCACACCATCAATAGATAGTAAAAGCCTCATTTGATTCAACTTTCGTTACTCCAAAAAAAATTCAAATTGGTGATCTAGTATTGAAATGGAAAAAAGCGCATGAGGAAAAAGGTAAACACACGAAGTTTCAAAAACTCTGGCTAAGTCCATTTCAAACAATTGAAGAAATAGGCCCATCAACATTTTTATTGCAAGATCTATCAGGCAAAAGAGATTCTTTGCCTGTTAATGGGTAGATTTTGAAAATATACTTTTCATAGGAGGTAACCCCTTCTATTCCTTGTATACTAGTGTTTTTTTATTTTCCTTAGAAAAATAAAAGTTGCTTAGTATAAATTTTGGCTTTTCAAATAAATATCTCAGATGATCCTTTTTTATTTATCGCTTATAGAAATAAGAAACGTTAAGGAAATAATCGAAATATTTGAAAGAAAAATAGATTTTATTTTTACGGAAAGACGTAATTTCACTGAAGTTATTTATTCTTTGATGAAATCTCATCCTTATATAGAATAATTATTTTGTTATCAGTAAAGAAAAGAATCCTTAACATAGTAAAGAATCTTCTATAGAAAATAAATCTAAAACTCAGCGTTATCATCCAGAATCCTCAAAGGACCAATGATTCACCCCATCTAGTAAAACTTGCTAATTTTTGAAAGAAATTCAAAAAATTTTATAACTAGAAAAGCTTAAAAGATAATAAGTCTCATTACGAGCTTGTTTACCATGTTCATAGGGGAATAATTGAGCTGACATTACCAATACTGCATACCAAAACAAGGTAATGACTTGAGATTATATCAAGAGGGAAAGGGGTCTCATCAAGAGCCAGTTTGATCAATTCAATTACAACTAGTGAATTGCATTGTCATCATTTGGTTACCAAGCCAAGACAATGGCTTTTAAGTAAATAAAATATGATACAAAAATAAAAGTTTCAAAAATTATCAATTGTATAAAGTTAGAATTTATTTTTTGGAAATTGTAAGAAACATTGGATGGGACAATGAATAATTGTTGGGTAAGAGGTAACCTTGAAAATAGCTTAAATTTCATATTGGAACAAAGGCTCTACCTGTGATAAAAGAGTAAATATTTATAAAGCCAATCTATAAGAGCCACCTGCTTTGTATTTTTGAATTGAGTAAACATTGATATAGATTTTCACACTTATATCTTTAAAAGAGGGATTCTTATGAATTGTAATTAAGAGAAATTTCATTGCTTAGTAAGATATTATTTGTTTGAAATTCATTCCTACAACTATTTTTATTTCAAAAAAATTTCAAAATTTTCAAAAAGTTAGTCAAAGATAGCTAGTTCTCCCAACTGAATCGCCAAATGTCGTGCTATACAACACCCCCCATTTATTTTAATAAATGGGGACCCTTTAGAAATAAATAGGAAATTTATTTTTATCTTTAAAATAAAAAAAAGTTAGGAAATAAAAATTTTCTTTGTGCTTTTCCACTTTATTCCTTAGTGCACATCGCAAACCGCATAACTTACAAACTTAAAATACTTGAAACCCACTAATTCATGTGGGCTGAAAAATGCACTAAGATGTTTCTGAAGTTATATTAAAAAACTTGCAAACGCTTCAATCACTGTTATAATTTTTTTATCGCATAACACCTCATTTAAAAAATCAAAATTATAAATCAATTCGGCATAAGTCGCGATTATGCGGACTCGATGAGCCAACAAAGAAATAAACATAAAGCTCTAAAGTCCCATAAAGCATAGCCGCTTGACTTCTTGAATGCGCACTCTGCAATTCGCAGGACTTAACTGAAAGAAAATTCATTTACCGCATAAGAGTTGCGACGTGCGATTTGTGCATATCGCATTTCATAGAATTTACATGTAACATCATAAATGGTAAAAGTTATAAGTTGCGATATACGAATGAATGGAATTTAATTACTCAAACATGTGAAATGACTTATGTCATTTCAAACCGAAATTCGAGATCCAACATCTTCAATTGATTGATAGCTATTCCATGTGAAGGTGTAAGAGATTTTATTTATAAAGATTATTGGTGATTAATAACATTTAATAGAAATAAAAGTTTTGATAAATTCATATGTATTCATTCATAAACAACATATTTGTCTCTATGTTCCATGTATTTTAATGTTTTCTTGAAATTAGGAAACCACTTAACGGAGTGAGGAAAATTGAAATGAACAAGAAAGGCAAAGAAATTGACAAAGAATCGTCTACTGAAGACTTAGATATGTCTCCCCTTTTTTCAGACACCACCTGCAACA
The DNA here is from genome assembly GCA_034641835.2 of Pinus albicaulis. Classification (NCBI taxonomy): domain Eukaryota; kingdom Viridiplantae; phylum Streptophyta; class Pinopsida; order Pinales; family Pinaceae; genus Pinus; species Pinus albicaulis. The sequence goes on from CM076579.1 coordinate 1,611,309,755, forward strand.
ATGATTGCGGCATTTATTCATGGGAGGAAATGTATAAGCTTTTTGAGGAAGAAAATCCAAGGGTAATAACCAAAGTTGCTACAACAAGCACGTCAATTACTTCAGACATTACTTACTTCGACGCTGCATGTTCATTCGTCCATAACGTAGCCGCAAGGCCAAAAATTATCCCTTACATAGACATGATTAAGTGGTTAAATGACCACTTAAACACAGAAGACAGAACATTCAAATATTTAAAAGGCGAGAATATTGGGTCATTCAGGGCAGAAGACTTACAAGCAATGTACCATCTACCCTCCCCGTAGCAAAAATATGACAAGGCTTTTCTACAAAGCTTTAGAGAAAATCATCCATACCTAATGAAACTCATAAAGGAATGGAAGGAAGACCAGGGAAAGCTTAAACGAGATAAACTTGGCACATACCCAATTGCCCAAATTCCTTACCCTTATTGCTATGCTGCCAATATGTTGTGTAGATTCTTTTCAAAACCTGATACCACTAGGTTTTTAGTAGATTGGGTCCCATTAATTGACGCAATCATCAATTCTTTAATTCTGAATTGGGAAAATATCATATCTAATAATTTATATAAACACATCATGGATTATAGGAATAAAAGGAGTGTTTAATCTAGATTAATACATCCCTTTTACATGAGTGCCTATGTCATGGACGCAATCTGCTTTTCTTTTAGTTTTCCTACCATGGGATGGAAATGGACTACCCAAGACCCTACCCTAATCCATATTTATCACAAAGCCCTTTGGGATTAAAACTTCCATTTGTATTTTTATAAAAAAATTCATGGAGTCATGTTGCCTATAAACCAGATGATATTCCATGAAAAATCCCCTAGGGTTTCCTAAGAGACTAGTACATATATTCTTTATATTGCTAGATGGTTTGAAAAGGAGAGTTTTACATATGTCAGAGTATTTGGGATTTATGCTTCTCCCCAAGTCCTACCATATTATGTTCCTGATAAGTTACTTGCAAGAGAGATAACCTACCAGCTTCTTGTTAATGGTATTACTAAACAGCTTAAAGATGCTAAGAAGGTCGTTTGGCCTAATTTTCCTTTACAGTGAAGTACTTTTGCAATTATTGATATTGGTCATGCCTACAAGGAAGTTTCAAAGATTAGTCTATTGAATTTGGCAGTAATGCTAAAGAGGCCATATGATCCAAATGATGTAATTAAAAACTACATCACTGAGCTCAAAATGAAGCATTTTGTAAAACAAATAGACATATTTGGTGATCTCTTTCAAGGCATGGAAATTTTTTCAAATATAAATAAGTTTGCATCCAGTCAACTCAACCAAGATTATATGGAAGCCTTCCAAACATACAAAAATAAGAGAATGGAGAGAATTCCTCTTGACTTATTAACTATTTAATATGTCAACAGACCTACTCCAAGTATCAGTTTAGCTAATGAAGCCAAAGACATGTCTGAGGATGAGTTGGGCCAATTGGAGCATCAATCTCAAAATTTGGATCATTCTGAAAATGAATCCAAATCTAGAAAGGATAACCCAGAAAAGATAATTGATCAAGTAATCCAAGAGATAGAGATGTAGGAGAAAAGAGAAAGTAATGGAACACAGTCAAATTCTCAAGAATTTTAGTACAGTCATGATACACTTGATCAGTTAGGGAAGTCCCAAATAAGGAATTTGAATTGTGAATGGGATGAGTTTTTTTGAAGCAATAAAAACTCCTAAAACCAATCCCAATACTGATCAAGCTATTAGATTTCAAACACCTGAACATTCCCAGAAGATAGTGGAAATTGCTACTCCACTACAACAAGTTCCAGAAACTCATGATCGAGAGATCATTCTAGCTTACCCTACAGAACATAGAGTGTTACAAATGGAGGAAATTCCTTCACTGGATATCTTTTACAGTCCTAGTCATAAGGCTGTAGTAAAGAGAAATAAAAGGAGAAGAATTGATGAAACAGCCTCAAATCCTACAAATGAATATGTTGACGTTTTGTGGAAGGATCCCTTAGTTGATCCTACTGAACATTTAACCAAATTATCGTAGTTTGTAGGGGAATATGCTACTTCCATGGTTGATAAAGATACTGAGGTTAAAAGTTTACTAAAGCAGAAGGAAGACAGAATACAAGAACTAGATCAAGAAAAATCTAACTCCAGCGAGCAAATGAAATCAAAGATGGCCAAATTTCAAAAAAAAATTGAGAGTCTTAAATTGTAGCATCAAGCGGAAATCACTGAGAAGAAAACACAGCGGGATTCAGCAATGACCATTTTACAAAGCCAGCCAAAGTTATAAAAATTCATAAAGGAAGTATTAGATGTTAATGCTAAGTTAAAGCAATAACAAGAAGTATTTTTCCAACAAGCTTCTATTACTAGCTCTTATTGTGACTCAAGTAAAATATTGATCCAGCAAGTAGCTATCCAGAAACTTGAATGTGAGAAGCTTGAGAAGAAAATCAATGAACACATTCAATGGCAAGCATCAGACTCATGCAAGGAAGCTGATCAACCCCAGGTAGATAATTTCCACAAGGAGATCTTATTCAAAGATTGGGAAGTAAATATAAAGCAGGTAGAGAAAGCAGCAGCAAAAGCATTCAAGTTGGTAAAGGAAATTATTGAATCTATGTGTGGATAGCTTGTAAAAGCAGAACTTATTAAAGAGTGCATGTCTGAAGTGTTCTCAGAAGTCAAACAGTTAGAAACACAGTGGAAACCAAAGGTAGAAATGCGGGCTGAAATAATTAAAAAGGTAAATAAGATTGATCAAGAAAATTATTGGAATTTTCTGATCAAACCTTATCATCAGTACCAGACCCTGCAGTCTTTAACAGATTCAACAAGAAGATCGCAGCCAACATCCTAAAATGCGATATTCAAATGACAGGTCAGATCACAGATTTTGCAGCCAGCTCAGCTCAAGCCCATGCTAGATATTTTTCAACTTCGGGAGGAAATCCAAAAGAAAGATCAAAACTCTTAAGTCATATTGTTACTTTATTTTCCTAGATTGTAGTTTAAGTTAGTCTTACGAGGAAGGTTGTTTGAAACCTCCTCTATTTATTATAATAATCTATTTTAGAACATAGTTAGTTTATTATTTAAACCCCTCTCATGCATTTAGAGAAGGGTCCAGAAATTTTTCAAATTTTTTTGCAAAGAATGCACTATTGTAAGTTTGTGAATGCTTTGATGAATTAATGGAACAAAGTTTGTTATCTTTTGAAAATTAAAGTTGTTCAACTGATGTTGCACTACTGTTGCACTACTGTAATCTTTAAATTGCTTGAAAGTGAAGAGGAGCAGATCAATTACTATCAGTTTATATGAGTAGAACTTCATACATATGGTACTTATATTCACTTGTATTAAGTCTTACTTTATAGATTGACAATCATCTTTTTATTGCATTGCATATTTGAAATGTTATTATAGATGAATGTTACATTCACTGTTGGAGTAGGGTCTCCCACACTGATGAAAGCTAGTCCAATTTTGTATTATTTTGATTATATTTAGTCTAACGCATGGGTGATAGGGCAGATAAAAGCCCCAATACATTGTAAGTGGGTAAATAGGTAAAACTAAGAGTCCGCAAACCATGGTTTGCGAACCATAGTAAGTCTAGGCTAAATTGGTATAAATAGTAAGTCTTTTTGAGTCGATAGGAAGAATATGAATAGAAGTGAATGCCAAGTGCAGATTGTTAGTTCTGGGTTTCGGGTATTTGGGTCGAACTCCTACTGGCTGTGTGCATGGAGATCCTTTGTCCTACTATGTGCGGACCTTGTTGGCTGTGTGCGCAGGTGGGATTTGGGGTTATGTAAGAATCTACTGATAATATATGAGAAGTATTTTTGGCATTTGGTTTTGGATCTATCTGTTATATGAATCTACGCTCTGTTTTAAATTTGTGATAAGGTATGAATGATCTGTGTTATCTGCTGTGTTTATTTATAATATATGCTATTTGGTCTGCTGCGCATACTATAATTTATGTCTTTTCTGGTCGAATGCACATGGATGTGGGCCTAAGATCTAGATCTGTAATACTGTGTACACTGGTTATCTATTTAAGCCTGCGAACTAGCCTTGTTTCTATAGATCTGTGCATTGTGCGTGGCTTGGCTTACCTACTCTATTTCGAGGTGCGGAAACCTGGTTCCAACACCCTCCCATACTGCTTCGGGTGAGACTTTGACCTGCGCAAGCAGGTCACTACCGAAAGGGCCAGTAGTATAGGGGTTTATTGGCAAACCTTAACGTGAGAACCTGGGTCAGGACCCCTAAAGCCAACAAATGGTTCCGTTGTCGGGACCAGGAACATTTTGAAAGACCAGGGAATGCCAAGGCCATATTGGAAACCTGAAAAGAAAGCGGTTGATGAATGGTTTGAAAGACAAGTTCAGGAATTTGCGATAAAAGAAAATCGCATTACAAAGATAACTACTGAAGAGTGGAAGAAAAAATATATTTTCATAGAGAGCTATGAAATATTCTTTTTTACAATTGCGATCGTACTTCAGGAGTGGTTGGCCAACTTAGTTGAATTCTAGATGTGCTGGAAGGATGAGCGAGTTATGCAGTGGACCCCAGAAAAAATTTCGCAGCTAGAGAAGACCGACAATACTATCACTTGGACGGTAGATCACTGGGTGGACAGCGTACTAGAAGGATTTGTGACAGAATTTGTGATTGATCAGTCAGTATCCTATTCTGATGCAGAAAGGTGATTCTTTAAAATGGTTCCGCGTTAAGTTCCTAAAAATGTTATCGCTGTTAATAAAGATCTTGTTGTGTGAAAAAAGTATCTTGTGTAGCCATACGCCGTGAATGAATTCTGTCCTGAACGAAGGTACTACGCGTAGCGGGAAGTAATATAGAACCAACCGAGAAGGAGATCGAGCTATGTATAGCCCGGTAAGGGATTTCACCACATTCAACCCTCCATCAACTCCTCCATCAAGCTCTCATCGAGGAAAAAATTCCCCACCACCCCCACCAATAGGTGACATGGCTGTGCACTTAAAGCTCCCAACCTTTAAAGGTGCGAGCAATGAGGATATGGATCAATTCTGGTTTGTTGTAGAATCTGTATGGGCTTCATAGAACATACTAAGTGATGCAGTGAGGTGGGCTTAGTTATCCCTTGCCTTCGAGGAAAGGGCTCTGGATTGGTATATGGGGTACATCGGGCAGAAGGCAAATGCAACTATTGATGAAATTAAGGCTACACTAAAGCAACAATTCAAGAGACCTAAATCCTACTTGCAGAAAGTAAAAGAATTGAAGGATATCAATTAAGGGTTGTCTAAGCCTGTATGGGAAGTAGATCAGTGATTAAAGAAAGCAATTAGAGAAGGTGGATTCCAATATGATGATAGACAACACACATAATGATTCATCGCTATGATGCTACCTCACTTACAAGTATCTATGGGACAACAATCTATCGAAACACAGGAAAAAGCATTGGAGGTGGCTATGAAACTAGAAGCTGGCCCAAGAGATGACACTCAGTTGGGAGTACACCAGATTCAAGGTCAGCTAGAAGCAATGCATCTCGAGATTCAGAACCTACGCAAGGAACGCGGATTGGCGGTCAGCCTGGACAGATGGTGCATTTGGTGTCGAGTCAATGGTTATACCAAGGATAACTACCCTATACTGACTTCATATATGCCAACTGGAGCACCTAGTCCCTTACAACATAGGGAGGCTACGGGGTCAAGTGGAGCGCAGCAGTGGTGTCGGTTTTGCAGATCAGTTGGCCATGATGAACATAATTGTCACACATATGAATTAATGATGTAGCGAGGGAGCCTATTCTGGGTTTAGTCCGACCTAACGTCGCCTAGATTCTCCACAGGAGTAAGGGGATCCCCAGGTCTAGGTAGGGGAGGAGGCCGAGGAGGAATTTCTGGTCGAGGCTAGGGCCAACTCATCTGCTACAATTGTGGGGAAATTGGTCATTTTGCAAGAGACTGCGTCAATCCAACTAGACAGACCTGCGGGTACTGTAGACAGTTGGATCAGTTGATTGAAGATTGCCCAGTTCTAATGGCTAAGGTTCAAGAAACAAAGAATACTACCGCAAAAAATGTGCAGCCGGTAAAGGTAGAGCCGTGAGAGACAAGGTCACCTAGTAAAGCACGGACGTAAGCAACCGCTGGCCCAACAATGCAAGTAAGAGCGCAGCCCCCATAGGAAATCAGCTTCGTACCTGGAAGGAAGGACAATTGTGGCCCATTACTCGCACCTAATGAGGAATGTGGGAAACAGATCAAACCATTCCTACAAGTATGTATGCAGTTGCTACGACACCAACAGACCACTGAGAATATTAAAACTCTACTCAAGGGGTGCGATGGCCAGGCCTACCCAGCTGCGTAGGTACAAAAATTGCATAAACAAAAATGAACAGATCGAGAAATGCGATTGACTGCGCAGATTGGGGCTTTTAAGATGGATCAAGTCATTCTTGACTTAGGATCTGAGGCGAACGTAATCCCTAAGCAGACTTGGCAACAAATGGGCGAACTTACACTCGAGCGGACAACCACCCAGCTGTGCATGGCTAATCAACAAATGATAACACCTTTGGGGAAATTACCACAGGTTATTGTAAACATCACTGGAATCAAGGTACGGGATGATTTTGAAGTTATCCACACCGTGGGAGATACGGATCCCTATCCAGCACTCCTAGGCCTCGACTGGGCCATGACTATAGGTGGTATCATTAATCTAAAGGATTGTAGTATGACTTGAGAAAAGAGGAACACAAGTAACAATCCCACTAGACCTGATGGAAGGAGCACGACATATAGACAGATTGCGGCCATACCAGCTAACTACAAAGGATGGAACAGATGGTATGATATGGCGGGAAGGGGACTCCAGTAGGGGGTCTAAATTCTGGTCACTGCACTTACAGGACGCACGTACATTGCGCTATATGACAAAGGACCTCTGAAGCATATCATCTGAAGTAAGAGGTCTACCCCAGTTCCACGGGTTTGGTCCCATTCATGTTTTTTTACAAGCATTCAAAGGAGAGTTTCCGCGAGAGCGTTGGTTGGAAGCCCTTGAAAAGGCACTATGCAGTGCGCTGGCACAATGGTGGGAGCTACATAAGGAAATCGTCTATGAATGGGAAGAATGTCAGGATATGATGGTCCTACGATTTGAAGCACCAACGGATGTGCAAAACCAGACCTCCTTGGAGTCTGAAGGCCCCCTTGAAGACAGGACCACAGGGTACGTAGACAAGGGACTCTAGAAAAGCCCTTATAGGGATACACTGAAGGAGGAATTTGTAGGGCCAGTGGGGCTATCCAACGGGGACTTAGAAACATACCCCACCACAACTCAGGCGGAGGCCGAAAACAATACTACTATTCGATGGAAGGAACATATCAGTGCGACCATTGGGTACACTCAGTATGTCCGAAAGTTGGTTTGGAAGTATGTGTCCTGGACGACCAAGCTCCATAGCTCCTTGTGGCAAAAGCTAGGCTAGACTGCCATAAGTCAGCCCTCCCTAGTTCAACAGCTCTTATGAAACAAGCTTGTGTTGGGGGGGAAGGGGCAGAACATGGCAGACATGGCCACTACACAGAAGGTACGAAAAATAGATGTTGGAACAAGGGACTTTGATAACAAGGACAATGTACCGTTCATAAGCACAACCAAATGGAAATTAATGAAGAGATTACAGAAGAATTTTTACCGTTCATCCAATGGCATGCCCCAAGTAGGAATGCCATTACTGTTATTTGCCCATGGGAGTTGTCCGCATGAATAGAACAGTAGCTTTGTTGGCTTGTATCATGTATATAAATTTCCTACCTATTATGTATACTGCATAATCCTTTATACCATCTTAATCATACTCTCCCACCTTGCTCCCCATCTCTTGATAGTAGGTGCCCATTGTATACCAATCAGTAAACCTACAAAAACTATGGAAATACCACCCAAAGATGAAGCGATTGACAAAGTACTGGGGTTTTGGATTCATGTATGGCAAAGCACCAGAGGGGCCGCCACGCCAAACGCAGAACCACTTACCCAAGAGATCCCACCGGCCAGCCCCATCACGTTCACAAAAGGTGCTACGTAACTACTAGAGACTGTTAAAACCGAATATGCAACGAAGTCACAGCTTGCACTCATTTCGGATGAAAGTTATACTCTTGATAGACATGGTACAAAGTGGCTAAGAACATCAGAAACAAGGACCCGAAAGAAGCCACGTGCTCCGCACAAGGACCATGATACCGTGCTCACTCTCACTAATAGTGACCACACGCAAGTCACAGGTTCCATCACTCTAACCGCTAAGGAAAACTGGTTCGCAATAGAGCACCAACAGTAGGTCGCACTCACCACTATTCAGACCAACATTCAGGATCTACAGCTGCACAACACTGCAATTTAAGATAGCCTAATTTAGGAAGATACTCCCGCGGAAAATACCAGTTCCTCTCCCGCATCAGTAGAAGATCGGGTTTGTTCTGTACCTGGAAATGCCTTTTTAGGTATCCAATTCCCCGTCAGCACAAGCATACGGTTGGATCTAGCTGTGCTCCCTCGCGAAGCCCTCCAAATATTTCACACCATGGTCTCCAAAGAAATCCATCATCGAGACCAGCAAATGGACCAGTGACTTAGCCTCCTCGAATGGACAACAGAACAACAACACACTGCCCTCACTCTCGCTATCCCATGGCAAACTGAGCTCGCAACAACTGTTGAGGTATAAAAGGTGTCTTTTTAGCTCCTATTTATCTCACATTAATTATAAATCTAGGTATGATTTTTTATTCCAAGAGTGTACTTAGTCTGAGGCTACAATTCAATCTAAGAGTAATGCTTTCCAATATGTAGTATAGTGTTATAAATACAAGAGTAAGCAGATGCTTGGAAATTAAATCTAACTACAATGACATGAAATTAAATTCTTTGAAATCCAAACATTCACTCAGCAATCATCAGTCAATGATGCAGTAGTAACAACTCTTTCCTTTGGCAACTGATGTAAATGAAATCAAATAAGAACAAGACAATCAATCTGAGAACATAGGTATCAATAACCAATGTCCTTTACAGTTGATGATCTTACACTCTGTTATCACTCAGATTTTCCTTCAAGTTGTTGGGAAGAGGAAAGGGGTCCGAGGTAACCACAAACCAACTTTTAGGTACAGAATCTAGCCAATCTGTATCCAGAGAGGGCTCTCTCTTTAAGTTTTAGCTTTGTTTTGAAAGATATTAGGCTAGTTATGAAAGTCCAGGGATTTTTATTGTGTATGGGTGATGAAATTCAATATCAGAGGGGTAATACTGAGTAGTTTAGGCCATTGGGCTAATGGAGTCAAAGAAATATGGCTTAACTGGATTTAGTTTCTTAATAAGGGATGGTTCCACAGGGCAAGGTAATCAAATAGGGAACAATTAAAGATCTAAAATGGATGGAATGGACTTCAAAATGGGTGAAGGGAAATTAAGAATACTTCAACATATTTGAAAGAGGGAAATTGAATGATTATTAATAAAGAGCAATTAAGAATTCTTGACCAAATAATCAAAATGAATAAACTAGGAAACAGGAGCAATTAAGAATTCACTGTTCATACTAGTTTAGAGGAAAACATTAAGAATAACAACGATTGAAAACAGATTGCACTCAAGCAATTTCTGAATTATTCTTTTTCGTTTATCATTCATATATGAAACACATATGGTATAATAAACAAGTATAAAAATTTATAACAAATGAGATAGAAGACTTATTGATCCGTTGTCTGACTCAAGAATCCTGTGAAAAGTCCTTTGCATCAATTCCTTATCCAGCTAGCCATGCGAAATTTTTCCAACAACAATTTATTCCAAAATAATCAATGTTACAGCAAAGTCTAATAATCCACCCCCAAAATATTTCCAAGAGTGAAGTATTTATACAAATTCTAAACTAAAATATCTTGAAAAAATATCAAGATTAGTTCACAAATCTCTCCAACTGTTTTACATAAATAGAACTTAAGTAAAGGACACTCAAAATAATGCATATATTTGGCACTATTTTTTATGTATAGGTGATGAAAAATAGGATAATTCTAATTTGATCCAACTCTTAGTTGATGATGAGGCATCCAAGTCACTAACTGCTTCCTTTCTTTGTGCATTCTGCTCCAACAATTCTGCAAACTTGGGGTCCAATGATACCTTTGTATTTCTCCATCCGTAATATATATATAAAAATTTAAGGAGGTTATTGTGGATTAATATGTTTGTGAGATAAAACTCTTTCCGTTTCATACAATTCCTCTCCATATGTGCAAAATAGGCTCTGCAAAACTATGTGTAAAACAGAGTTTTACAGATTCTAAAAAATAGCCTGTAAAGATGTGTATGTATCTCTGATTCTGAAATCATTGTGAAAAAAGTGAGATAGGTTTTTGTAGATGGGTCTCGTAGGAACAAAAACCTCCTTCAGTTGTGTATGATGTATTTCTTATTGGCCAAAATATTCTCTGCAAAATGATGACTTAATTGGAATTTTCTGAAAAAAAGTTGATCCAGGTGGATATTGGTGGTCACCCGCCTATTCCACTTGGGGCTCCACCATTGTCTATTTCAGTTTTTCAGTTTCGGCACAATTTACTATTTTTAGCAGTTTTTCGGGTCCTAAACTTCTGGAGCCGTTTTGAGGCCCTAAACGACGTTTTCTGGGAAAACAGAGAGCAACATGGGTCCGTGGACCAATGTTGCTCATTCCAAATTTGTAGTCCTTGGATAGATCTTTCTAACGAGGTATGGTACACATCAAACGGAGATCATATGCCAAAGTTACACCCCTGGGAAGTTGAAACACCAATTTACCCAAATGGGGCCCATAGTTTTGGCGCTTCATCTCCTAGGGTTAGGGTTTTGGATGTTTAGGATTTCCCATTGTTTCTAAATGATAAATAGGCCCTCGAGCCTCATTGTAACTCATTTCAGAGGCCTGTAGCCGCCACATCTCTTCTCACAGATAGCTATCAGCGCCCTAGATAGTTTTATTTCCATTTTTTCTGTAAGCAAATTTCAGTTCTTTGATATTAATGAAATGAAGTGTTATTTCCGCTGCATCTCTGTATTTATGGTTATATGTTTATTCTATTGCGTTCCTACATAAATCCGGATCAGTGGTATCAGAGCGGTCTGCTTTTTCTCGATCCTTCTTTGCATGTCCCCAACGAGGTCGGGGTATAAGGAGCTAGGGCTCGATCTGGTGGAACCTTTTCAAGATCAGCATCACAAACCTCGACGGACGCCTGTTGAGTCTCAAATTTGTGCTTTCCTTCACCTCATTTTACCTCATTTTCCCTTGTCCATTTCTATCTTAGACCCAATTGATCAATAAATATAGTTAAAATTACTTCTAGAATGATTTACATGACTGACTTGTTGAATTTTGTGATTTTTGCCATTGTTAAAGCATTTTGACCGGAACTAGCTGCAGAATGCAGACATTCCGTAGCTAACCGACGATTCTGCAGCTGCCTTCATGTTTGAGTATGTTCCAGGTGGCCCACGTCGTGTCTACATGGTTTGTTGCTCATCATGGAGGAAGAAATGGATTCTGGGTACGGTTATGCACGTGGGAACACATTTATGAAAGAAGACTCCTACTAGGACTGTCTCAGTCCAGATGTCTTTTCTCCTTCACGTAGCCACCTCAAAGAGTCCTAACATAATTCGAATAAGGAAAGACATTATTCCTAAATTATTGTAATTACTGTTACGTGCATTTGCTTTAAAAACTCTTGGGAGACCGAGAGCTATGTTGGAGATTTTATGTTAGATTTGCTGCTAGATTTTGTTTAAGCTCTGTGATACATTCTTGAGAACACAGAGTGTTATGTTCAAACTATTGCATCGTTAATGGAGCAGACAAAGTTATTTTGAAGGCGTGATTTAATTTGAAGTTGAATGCCGTCAAGTGGTAGAGGGCCCCTGCCTCTTGCACGGATTTCTTTTGCGTAAATTAGATAAGTTTTCCTAGCTGCCTTTACGTTTTGCATTTGAATTGATAGTTGTTTTGTTTTAGTTACTGTAGTCGTATTCATTCTAGCTCTTCCACAAGAGGACACTCTTCCAACAGATTAAAATGATGAATGTTGAATGACTATGGTATTGTAGAATTAAGAGTTGAATTTATAGTTGTTTTAACTAGCTACTGTAGTTATATTCATTCCAGCTCTTTCACAAGAAGACACTCTTCCAACAAATTATCATGATGAATGATGAATAGCTATAGTACTGTAGGAGTTAGTTGTAGTTTTTGTTATTCACTATCATAAGTTACACTTGTTCTAATCACTCTTCCACAAGAAGAAACTCTTCCAAGACATCCTTAAGAAGTTCAAGACATGACTGTGATAATGAATGATTTAGTTTTGTGTTTGTACTAAGTATCATCCCTGTTCTTGCTCTTAAACGCTTTCCCAAGACATCATAATGACGAGTAGGGTATGGAGGTGATAACTTAGTTTTTCATTTGCTTTCAGTCCATTTGCTTACAATTGCACTCAAGTACACAGTCAGAATTGTTCTACCCCTTCCAAAAGAAGGAACTCTTCCAAAATATCACTAATGATGAACAAACAGATTGTGTAACTTCATAGAATAATGCATGTTAGTATAGTTAGAATACTCCGGAGTTTCATTTGCATTTAATTCATGATCAGTTACTTTGTTTCAAGTTTGATGATGACTTATAGTTCAGCATTGTTCTAGTTTAGTGGCATCTTAGGTTCATTCTTAGATTAACTCATTACACTTGCATCTCATATTCAAATTGTCATCCATTGCACAATAGATTACTCTAGTTGTTAGGATTAACAAGATAGCCTTCATTATTCACAAATATCTTCTTGTTCTAAAAACTACAAATGATCTATAGCCATAGGAACATAAGACAACATCACTATAAGGTCTAAAATCTCTCTGCAATCTCCTCATCATTTTATAAACAGAGCTCTTTCTCAAAAGAACTAATTTGAAAAAGAAACCAATAACTCTTTGAGTAAAGGTTCTGTGATATTCAATTAAATTGCAGAATAGAACTAGGAATTAGTCATAGAATAGAAGAGCTTAGAACAAAATGTTGCATCATGGTAAGATCAGTGTTTAACTGTTTAGTTCGAGGATTTGCATATTTAGTGATCATTTCTCAAGTTTAGTTTGTGTCATTTGCCTAAAAAGTCATTATCAAGCTTTTGCTTTTATTTAGTCATAGTTTAGATTCTGCTTCAGTGTTTCCAATTGCATTTGCCATTCCATACATTAGGCTTAACTCTGTTTTTGACCACCAACTTCTTTCCATTAGTTTTCTAGGCATTTTCATTGTGAACATAAAACACCAAAAGACCAAAAACATCATAAATCAACATAAAATACCAAAAACATCACAAAACTACACACAACGCATTAGGAAACAAGCACCTAGGTACATATGGTACACTTCACTTCAGCAGTTTACAAATCCTGGTTGACAATTAAATGAGCTCAGTTTAGGAGACTAGATTGAGACCCAACATTTTGGCGCCATTGCTGGGGAAGTGAAAACTAGGTAACCTTTGTTTCTTAGCATCCAAAAACAATTTTATGCGTAGGGAGAGAGATTCAAGGGGAAGATTTATAAGCAGCAGAGGTAGAAGTTTGATTTCTAGAACACCACTTGTTTCATCTAGACCTAGAACTAGTACACCTTCAACTCAAACCCATCTTCCATCCTTTACTGATCCTGGACTTTTAGAAGATCTAAGGTCACCTATTCCATTAGAGAAACCTTCCACTTCATCCACTGAACCTGCTATAGAAGAAGATCTAAAGACTCCTGTTAGGGACACAAACCTTTCTACTTCCATAGGAGAGTCAACCATGGCAGAAGAAGGAGGAGGAGGAGTTGTTAATGGAGAACATACATTATTTGGAGGAGGTAGAGGTAGAGGTAGAGGAGAAGGAGGAAGAGGAGAAGGAGGAAGAGGTGCAGATGGAGGAAGAGGGAGAATAGGAAGCTCTTTTGGGTTCCCTATACTTGATGAAGAAACCAATACAACCATGAAAAACATTTCACCTTTTGTCCTTCCGAACTTCTATGGACTTAAAACTGAAGATCCTGAAACTTTCTTATTCGAATTTGAAGTGTTGTGTAGGACTTATGACTACCTTCAAGATGCTCAAAAACTGAAATTATTTCCCTCAACCTTGAAGGGAACAACATTGAAGTGGTTTATGAGTTTAAACAGTAGTTCTATTAGAACATGGGAAGACATGAAACAAGCATTTCTAGAGAGATACTTGGATTATTGTATGCCGGTTAATCATAAGGAAGAAGTGCTCAAGATGTTACAAAAAGAAGATGAAAACTTAGAAGATTTGTTGGAAAGATTTAAATACAACATAAAAAGGGCACAAATGGAAAACCTAGATCAGGACACTTTAAAAGCTCTTTTGTTGAAAACAATTAGGGATGAATGGTTGGATATCCTTAACATGATGGGAAAAGGGGATATATCACAACTCACATTACCTGAAATATCCGAGTTATGTATCAACCTTTCCAGAGGGAAATCTAAAACTGCCAAAGGTCCAAGAGATCCTGCTCTTGCAAGGGCAAGTAAATCTGCTTCTGGGACAGTAAGTAGATCAGAAATAGGACACATGCTTGATGATTTTAAATCTGACATCTTAGGGAGTCTTAGTGAACAAATAGACACCCTCAAGATACAAAACAAGCAAAAGGCTGAATCCGATGCCTTGGCAATCTTTTGTCCCAAATGTAGGGAGAAACATGCCTTGAGAGAGTGTCCTCTAGATGTAAAAGTTGTAGAAACCTGTGTTATTTGTTCTGAGAAACATGAGACCAAGAATTGTCCTTCTCTTCCCGATCTCAAGGCTGTTTTTGAAGAAGAAACTCCTACAGACTCCACAGAATCTCTTAACTTTGTATCTAGAAGACCTTGGCAGGGACCCCAGACACAAGGATTCCATGATCAAATGTATAATCAACCTCCACCTTGGAATTCTTGGCAGCAACCTTGGCCCCAATTTCAAAATCAATCGCAATATTGGGCACAAGGAACACAAGGTCCCTATGGAAGATACTCTCCATATTATCAGTATCCACCATCCTATCCACCATATCCACATTTTTATCCTCAAAATTCCCAACAAAATTTTCCTCAAAATCTTCAACAAAATCCTCAACAACATCATCCGAACCAACCTCATCAAAATCAACCACTTCCATTACCATTCCCTCAAAAATCCAATCAATTGCCAGCTCAGCCCATACCAAACCCAAATAATAAGAACCCTCAGAATACATACATGATAGAAGGACAAAAATTTCCAACTTATTTAATTACTCCTCTAGACCTTAGTGATGTTCAACTTCGGTCTGGAAGGATACTTGAGAAGAGGAAACCTTCTGTGATCATACAAGAACAAGACAATTCTGAGGAAGACTCCCTACGGGTTAATAAAAGTCTTGAGGAAGATACATCCTTTCAAGACCAAAACATTGAAAAATTGAAACAAAAAGATCCAATAAATCCAACTCCAATATTAGAGCAACCATCCACATCTACTTCTATTCCTCCCTTTCCGGAAAGACTACAAATTGATAAAGGTGTAGAAAAACAAATAATGGTGCCTAATTATGATTTCTTAGATGAATTGAGAAATGTTTGCATTAAAATTCCATTATTGCAAGCCATCAAAGAAATCCCAATTTTAGCCAAAACAATAAAGGAGTTGAGTATGAAGACAACAAAGAAAAGAATAAGAGAAACCAAGAAAATTCAACTGGTAGGACAAATAGTAGACATTATGATGGGTAAGATTACTATTCCAAAGTACCTTGACCCAGGAAATCCAGTTGTCAAAATTCACATCAACGGAATTGAAATTCAAAACACACTCATTGACTTAGGAGCAGCAATAAATATCATGAGTAGACAAATCATGGACAAAATGAAACTTCCTAATCTTCTCTTTACACCCACATTATTACAATTAGCAGATAGATCTGTGATCAGACCAGATGGGGTAATAGAAGACATTCCAGTGTCCCTAGACTCTTGGGAGTACCCTGTGGATTTCATGATCCTAACACCCAAGAATAATCTAGGAGGTCATCCTGTTATACTAGGAAGACCTTGGTTGGCTACAGCTGATGCCTTTATTAGTTGTAGGTCCGGTGATATGTATATTTCTGATGGTAGTTCAACAAATAAATTCACTTTATATCCTCCAGCCAGGACAATTACAGAACTAGATGACACTCAATGGATAGAGGATGAAGAATATTTACAACCACTCTTCACAATTTCAGAAATTAGTGAAGATAATCAAATTCTGAATACTCTAGAAAACTTTGAATCCTCTCCAGAACACAAACATAAATCATTTCAAGAGGGATCCAATATTGAGTTTTTGTCATCTAGGCAGATGTCTCTTCATTCTATGGACAAATTTGGTAGCTCTACAAGTGAAATTTTTCCAAGCAAAACTTTGAACATAAACAAGAACCTAGAAAAATCTCAACAAGAAGAGTTAGTCAAAGTATTACAGAGACATTCTTCTGCATATGCATGGGAATACACTGACATGAAAGGGATAAGTCCCAAGACTTGCACTCATCACATCTATATAGAGGCAAATTGCAAACCAATCAGACAGCCTCAAAGACGGATGAATCCAAATCTTAGGGAAATTGTCAAGGAAGAATTACAAAAATTGTTAAATGTTAATTTCATCTATCCTATTTCAGATAGTCAGTGGGTTTCTCCTTTGGTGATTGTGCCTAAGAAAAATGGAAAATTGAGGGTGTGTGTTGACTACCGAGAACTGAATAAAGCTACTCTTAAAGACCATTTTCCCTTACCTTTCATAGATCAAGTATTAGATACATTAGCAGGTAAAAAGTACTTTTCATTCCTGGATGGGTTTAGTGGTTACAATAAAATCCAAGTAGCACTTGAAGACCAAGATAAAACCACATTTACTTGTCCTTGGGGTACCTATGCCTACCGAGTATTGCCATTTGGGTTATGCAATGCACTTGCAACATTCCAAAGGGCAGTATTAGGAATTTTTTCTGATCTGATACATGACTGTGTAGAGGTGTACATGGATGATTTTACAGTTTATGGGGATACATTTGAAGAGGCTTTAGAAAACTTGAAAAAGGTCTTAAAAAGATGTCAAGAAGCAAACCTTTCTCTTAGTCATGAAAATTTTTTTATGATGTTCACTGAAGGTATTGTTTTAGGGCACCACATTTCAGGGGATGGGATTAGAGTTGATGAGGCGAAAGTTGAAGTTATTTCTAACCTATCCATTCCAAGTTGTCAAAGAGATGTTAGAAGTTTTCTAGGATTTACAGGGTATTATCGGAGATTTATAGAAAAATTCACCAAAATAGCATCTCCTCTCTTCAAATTACTTACCAAAGATTGTGAATTTAAGTGGACTTCTGATTGCCAGTTAGCTTTTGAAACCCTGAAAACCAAAATTTCTCAAGCACCTATATTAAGGGGACCTAACTGGAAGTTACCTTTTCATATCTCGACAGATGCTTCCGATACAGCTTTAGGAGCAGTATTGGGACAGAAAGATTTAATTCCCTATGCCATCTATTATATCAGTAAAAATTTGACTCCCGCAGATTTAAACTATACTGTAACTGAAAAAGAGTTTTTAGCTGTTGTTCATGCCATTAACAAGTTTAGACACTATATAACAGGCTATGAAACTTTTGTTCACACTGATCATTCTGCAATTAGATATTTAATGAATAAATCAATTACTAATGGCAGAGTTATAAGATGGTTGTTATTATTGCAAGAATTCAACATTAATATTCTAGATAGGCCTGGAAAACAAAACACTGTGGCTGATTTCCTGTCTAGAATTCAAAATATCAAAGATGACACTCCGGTTGAAGATCAATTTCCTGATGAATATCTTTTTGCAATCTCTACTCAAACTCCATGGTTTGCTGATATTGCCAATTATTTAGTTTCAGGAAAATTTCTTTCAATTATGAATGCAAGGGATAAAAGAAAAATCATTAATGATAGTGCAAGATATTCATGGGTCGCTAATGAGTTGTACAAGACAGGTCCATATTTGATTATTAGAAGGTGTGTTCGTGAAGATGAGATGCCTGAAATTCTCAAGGCATGTCATGATGAACCTTGTGGCGGACACTTTGCAGATAAAAGGACAGCCTATAAGATCCTTAATTTAGGATATTATTGGCCATATTTGTTTAAAGATGCAAGGGAGTATGTAAAAAGGTGTGACAGTTGCCAAAGGGTAGGGAAACCTTCTCCTTCAGGTGAAATGCCATTACAACCTCAGGTACACATTGAACCTTTGAAAAATGGGCTTTGGATTTTGTAGGACCTATTAGTCCTCCATCAAGACAAAAGAAATATATATTAGTTTGCACTGATTATGTTACTAAGTGGGTAGAAGCTAAACCATTACTTGTTGCTAATGAATCATCTGTGGTTACTTTTCTTTTTGAGGATATTTTCACTCGTTTTGGTGTCCCAAGGGAAATTGTTACAGATCAAGGAGCTCAATTTACATCAAGACTAGTGGAGCAAATGATGGAGAATTACAAAATCAGACATAGAACATCTACTCCTTATCATCCACAAGCAAATGGTCAAGTGGAATCCACTAATAAGGTCATTGAAGGAATCTTAACAAAGACTGTTCATCTACATAGAAGAGATTGGGTAGATAGGCTTTCTGAAGCCTTGTGGGCCTATAGAACTACATGGAGAAATACAACAGGCCATACTCCTTATGAGCTTGTTTATGGGAAGCAAGTTTTGTTTCCTATAGAGTTCCAAATTCAAACATTCAAGATGGCAGTTCAGCTGGGACTTGATCTGACGGAGGCACAAAAGCATAGACTGGAGCAAATTAATGAATTGGATGAGATCAGACAAGATGCAGTTCAGAAAACAAGTCTAGTCCAACAGCAAAGGGCTAGATGGCATGAAAAGTACATCAAGGAGAAGAAATTTAAAGAGGGTGACTGGGCTCTCTTGTTTGACTCAAAATTCAAGGATTTTCAAGGTAAATTTCAGACACATTGGCTTGGGCCATATGAAATTGTTCAAATTTTTGATAATGGGGCAGTAAAAATCAGAACTATAGATGAAGAAGAGGTCACTTTTCTTGTGAATGGTCATAGACTGAAGCTATACCACAAGCCACTCTCAAGAGAAGAGCTTGTCAAGAAGTTCCAAGAAGACAATGATGTGAAGTTAATGAAGAAGAGTCTCTCTTCTTCATCAACTTGATTAAATTTTCTGAAGCATTTCTCTTTTGAAAAAAATAAAAAATAAAAAAATAAAAAATAAAAAAATAAAAAATAAAAAATAAAATAAAAAATAAAGGTATAAGCATGAAAACCAATAATTGATTGGCATGTTTATACAGAAAAGATAGGGTGAAAATCAGAGTCTCTCTGACACTCTAATTTTTCCCATTTTTGTTTTTATAAGCAGCTGTTATAAAAATCATAAGTTCAGTTCCATAGTGCTTATGATTCATTTCATCTCACTCCATTCACTTATCCATCCATACTCCATCTCATCCATCATTCATATTTCACTCCATTCCACACTTCACCCATCTCATTCCATCCTCCATTCATCTCATTTTCATATCAAAACACAAAAATTTGATATCTTGCTGTAAGTGAATAAAACATGTCATGAATTGCAGTACAACCCTTATGTTCCTTCATTCCATTTCATGAACTGAATCCATTTCATTCCATTATCCACTTCATACATATCACAATCCATCATCCATTTTCATTCATACCACATAACATTTCACCCAAACTCCAAAAACATCCCATTTTCATGATTAAAGTGTTTTACAGGAACATTCTGCAGCTCAGTGGACATTCTGCAGCTAATCAGCCTTTCTGCAGCCCGATAGTCTTTCCACAGCTACAAATCCTGAAGGCATCAACTAGCAGACATCAGAATTACAACAAAGTGACTCAGTGTATTCATGAATCAAAAGCATCAAGAAAATTATGAAGACTCCTCCAGAGATGAGCAGAGAAGACAAAAGCTACAAAAATCAAATAAAGGGCAGAGGTAACAAATTTAAAATACGATGGCATTTCATAAAAGTTTAGCATAGTTTAGTTGTGGATTATTCGAAAGGTTGTTTTAATTGTTTTTATTGATCAAACACCAACAAACCCTCTATAGACTTTGTATTAAAATCTTCCATTTCAAATCTCATATCCGATAGCATTTAAGCGGTGAAATGGCCAAAGCATTTGAATTTTCCACGTCTCTTAACCAAAGCATTTAATGATGATGATTCCCTCTGCCGTCGTAAAATCCTCCGCCGTCTCCTCAATCATTAATACAATCCCTCCACCTCACTCCACTACTCTATTCCGTGACCATTTTCCATAACTTCATTCCGTAGCCGGTATTCCATTCCGAAGACAAAGATATTATTATCACCAGGAGCAGAGCTAAAAGATATCAATTTGAACAGCATTGAGCATTGTAAACGCAGAGCAGAGCAGAACAGAAGGGTAAATTTGGAAGTATAACAGTGTGAGGACTCGAAGCCACTTGATTCTGTGGGCAGATAGCATATCACTGTGGACGAAATTTGAAGCATTTTCACTATCAACACAGAATTGTAGCAGTGTGGAGTTTGAAGTCTTTTATTACCAAAAGACAGAGGTTTTAAAATTGAAACCATTTGCTACCAGAGACAGAGGTGTTGTAGTGATTGAGTTTGAAGACTTTTACTACCAGAGATAGAGGTGTTGCAGTTTGAATATTTTTGCTACCAGAGACAGAGATATTGTAGTGATTGAGTTTGAAGTCTGTTGTTACCAGAGACAGAGATGTTGCAGTGATTGAGTTTGAAGTCTTTTGCTACTAAGAGCCAGAGGTATTGCACAAAAAGAAATTTGAAGCCATCTCCCACTGTCTATCAAAGACATATCAGTTCGAAATTTGAAACTGCTTTCATGATCAAACATAAGCATATCAGCCAGAGGTTTTGAAGCTGTTACCACTATAAATCAGAGGTATGTCATTCCAAAATTGAAGCCATTTTCATTTAGAGCTTGAAGCCATTTCAATCCGAAAGTGAAAGTCATTGTTTTGTGGGTAGAAGAGTGTTAATTTGATATTGAAAAAATCATGGGTTTCATTGTAAGGACTGAACCTGTGGGTTCAAAATATTTAGAAGGTTACCCACAATGCAAGGAAATGTTACAACAAATAGGATGGCTTCAATTTTTGGAAAAATTTAATGGCTTCCATAAGGAAGTCACTAAAACATTCGCAAGAGCATTTCAAGGGACCGAAGTTGAAGTAGGGGATGTCAAGTTTACCGTCACTGAAGTTTTTATTGCAGAGGCTACAGGATTGCTCAGAACTGGAGAAAGATGGTTTAAAAATAGAGAATTTCACAATGACTCCTGGAAACAAATTTTAAAATCACCAAATATGGATGTTAGTGTATTCAAGAAAGGAATTCCCAGTACTGCATTGAAAAACAAATGGAGAAACATACTACTTCTTTTACAAAAATTTGTTACATGTGAGGGTAGATATGGGACATTTTATGTCTACCATATTAGACTAATGATGCATTTTCTGGGAGAAGACTTAAACCTACCATATTTCTTGCTTCAAAGTCTGAAGAAGATGGCTTCCTGTGTTCAGAGAAGAATTCAATTTTTAGAAATAACCCTGTATCATCATGGTTTGGTCAAAATTTTGATTGAGCATCATCTAGCTAAAACAAATGATACATGGGATGATTTCTTAATAAGAAATCATTTTGAAGAAGCAAAAGAACCATCACCTGAACCACAGCCTACGAAGAGAAGTAGGAAATGGAGGGCTTCAAAAGTTGAAATTGACAAACCA
Source organism: Pinus albicaulis (assembly GCA_034641835.2). Lineage (NCBI taxonomy): Eukaryota > Viridiplantae > Streptophyta > Pinopsida > Pinales > Pinaceae > Pinus > Pinus albicaulis. The sequence continues at coordinate 1,611,331,782 of CM076579.1, forward strand.
GTCCAAGAGAGCAGTGAAGAAATCATTTTAGAAAAGTTGACTCGAATAAAGAGGCAACTTAAGGAAGAGAAAATAATCAAGGAATCTGCTACAGAGAAAGGAGAGGGGTCCTCTCAGCCGAGGAGAAGCCACAGATTAAAGGGAAAACTAAAGAAAACACCAATCAAACAAACAGGGGTAATCAATATTGAAGATGAAGAAACACCCATTGAAGAGGATGATGAAGAGGACTTTTATGAAGGAACCCCTGAAATTGATCCTGCTCAACAGGAAATTTATGACTATGTGGAAACCTTAGAGAGGACAGCTTCAGAAAGCAGAGAAAGAACCCCCAGTCCTCCACTGTCTGAAATAGATATATTAAGGAGGGATAGATAAGAGTTGGAAGTGTTGAATAGACATATCAAAAACGAGAATGAAATTCTCAAAGATCAAATCAAGCTCAAAACTGATATGAACTCAACCTTATCCCTGCATATAGACAAAGTGGAGAGGACCAATGAGAAGTTGAAGACAAGAAACAAAAAGCTAATCAGGGCTCTCACCAACCTCAGGTTCAAACTTGTTATCAGGAAACCCAGAAGACCTATAGCTTCCAGACAAAGAAGAAGAAGGGGATTAGATGTCCTTGCAGAAGCCTCTGAATTCATAGGATAATTTGCATGAGGACATCCAAAGAGACAGCAGTGGGGGTATGTTGAGCCTCAAATTTGTGCTTTCCTTCACCTCATTTTACCTCATTTTCCCTTGTCCATTTCTATCTTAGACCCAATTGATCAATGAATATAGTTAAAATTACTTCTAGAATGATTTACATGACTGACTTGTTGAATTTTGTGATTTTTGCCATTGTTAAGCATTTTGACCGGAATTAGCTGCAGAATGCAGACATTCCGTAGCTAACCGGCGATTCTGCAGCTGCCTTCATGTTTGAGTATGTTCCAGGTGGCCTCTTGAGAAAAACCGCATATGGGCATGATCCACGTCGTGTCTACATGGTTCGTTGCTCATCATGGAGGGAAGAAATGGATTCTGGGTACGGTTATGCACGTGGGAACACATTTATGAAAGAAGACTCCTACTAGGACTGTCTCAGTCCAGATGTCTTTTCTCCTTCACGTAGCCACCTCAAAGAGTCCTAACATAATTCGGATAAGGAAAGACATTATTCCTAAATTGTTGTAATTACTGTTACGTGCATTTGCTTTAAAAACTCTTGGGAGACTGAGAGCTATGTTGGAGATTTTATGTTAGATTTGCTGCTAGATTTTGTTTAAACTCTGTGATACATTCTTGAGAACGCAGAGTGTTATGTTCAAACTATTGCATCGTTAATGGAGCAGACAAAGTTATTTTGAAGGCGTGATTTAATTTGAAGTTGAATGCCGTCAAGTGGTAGAGGGCCCCCGCCTCTTGCACGGATTTCTTTTGCGTAAATTAGATAAGTTTTCCTAGCTGCCTTTACGTTTTGCATTTGAATTGATAGTTGTTTTGTTTTAGCTACTGTAGTCGTATTCATTCTAGCTCTTCCACAAGAGGACACTCTTCCAACAGATTAAAATGATGAATGTTGAATGACTATGGTATTGTAGAATTAAGAGTTGAATTTATAGTTGTTTTAACTAGCTACTGTAGTTATATTCATTCCAGCTCTTTCACAAGAAGACACTCTTCCAACAGATTATCATGATGAATGATGAATAGCTATAGTACTGTAGGAGTTAGTTGTAGTTTTTTTTATTCACTATCATAAGTTACACTTGTTCTAATCACTCTTCCACAAGAAGAAACTCTTCCAAGACATCCTTAAGAAGTTCAAGACATGACTGTGATAATGAATGATTTAGTTGTGTGTTTGTACTAAGTATCATCCCTGTCCTTGCTCTTAAACGCTTGCCCAAGACATCATAATGACGAGTAGGGTATGGATGTGATAACTTAGTTTTTCATTTGCTTTCAATTGCATACAAGTACACAGTCATAATTGTTCTACCTCTTCCAAAAGAAGGAACTCTTCCAAAATATCACTAATGATGAACAAACAGATTGTGTAACTTCATAGATTAATGCATGTTAGTATAGTTAGAACAACTCCGGAGTTTCATTGCATTTAAATCATGTGCATTTACTTTGTTTCAAGTTTGATGATGACTTATAGTTTAGCATTGTTCTAGATTAATGGAATCTTAGGTTCATTCTTAGATTAACTCATTACACTTGCATCTCATATTCAAATTGTCATCCATTGCACAATAAATTACTTTAGTTGTTAGGATTAACAAGACAGCCTTCATTATTCACAAACATCTTCTTGTTCTAAAAACTACAAATGATCCATAGCCATAGGAACAGAACACAACATCACTATAAGGTCTGAAATCTCTCTGCAATCTCCTCATCATTTCATAAACAGAGCTCTTTCTCAAAAGAACTAATTTGAAAAAGAAACCAATAACTCTTTGAGTATAGGTTCTGTGACATTCAATTAAATTGCAGAATAGAACTAGGAATTAATCATAAGAATAGAAGAGCTTAGGACAGAGTATTGCATCATTAGTGTTTAACTGTTTAGTTAAAAGATTTGCATATTTAGTGATCATTTCTCAAGATTAGTTTTTGTCATTTGTTTAAAAAGTCATTATCAAACTTTTGCTTTTATTTAGTCATAGTTTAGATTCTGCTTCAGTGTTTCCAATTGCATTTGCCATTCCATACATTAGGCTTAACTCTGTTTTTGACCACCAACCCCTTTCTATTAGTTTTTCTAGGCATTTTCATTGTGAACATAAAACACCAAAAGACCAAAAACATCACAAAACACTACACACAACGCATTAGGAAACAAGCACCTAGGTACATATGGTACACTTCACTTCAGCAGTTTACAAATCCTGGTTGACAATTAAATGAGCTCAGTTTAGGAGACTAGATTGAGACCCAACAATGCCCATGGGGGACGAAAAAGAAGATGAGGGAGCAGGAGATCCTATCAAAATATTGCTCGAGGAGGCCCTCGAAAAACAAAGGAACGCGATGATGGATAACTTTTCTCAGATCCTTCAACGGCTACCCACCAAGATTCGCATCCGGAAGAGCTCACTCCGGGAGGTGCGACTCCTTTTAAGGTACAAGTAAATTTCGACATTCCCATATTTGAGGGTCAAATAGACGCAGATGCCGTAGATAGATGGTTGAATCTATTAGAAGGATATTTCTCTGTTCATGACTTTTCAGATCGGGAGAAGATTATTTTTGCACTCCTCAAAGCTACCCCCCATGTTAAGGACTGGTGGGAAACCTACTGTGAGAACAAGGACCAGACAGAACCCTCTCTATTCTCGGCCATACCAACTTGGAATTCTTTCCGAGACGCCGTCAAGGAACAGTACTATCCCGTGGGGAGCTATGAGGACAAGTACATACAATGGACCACGTTACGACAACAAAGGGATCAAGATGTGCATGAGCTGACGAATCTGTTCCATACCCTGCGCACAAAGTTGGGTATCAAAGATTCAGAGAAACATCTGGTGCTAAAGTATCGCAACTGTCTGCACAAATACATTCAGGAGGAAATGGAGTTCCTTGACATCTCCTCGCTTGGTACGGCATACCGGTATGCTGCCAAGATTGAGCAGAAATTCAAGCAGAAGAAGCGAGACTTTGGATCTGCGAATAAAAAGCAAGGGAAAGGTGCTTCCAAACCGCAGAACAAAGGACCGAGCCAAGACATGGTGGCTAAAGACAACTCATCGAAGCCACAAGAAAAGAACAGCACCGCAAAGCCAAAGAAGGACACGGAAAGTGGTGTGAGTTCCATAAGAGCTCCACTCACAACACAAGTGAGTGTCGGGCCAAGCAGTCGCTAGTGGCCGAGATGAGGGCTTCTGAGTCAGATGCATGCTCTGACTCCGAATCAGAACCTGAAAAGGTGAATGAAAAAGGGAAACAGATTATTGATGTGGAGCCCAATGCCACTATTGCCACTACAAAGATCCAAAAGGAGGAACCGGAAGATCCAGAGGAGGAGGAACGTCTCTTCCACTCCCAGATGTGGGTAAAGGGCTCCCCGGTATAGTTCATTGTCGACAATGGGAGCCAAAAGAACCTCATTTCAGCAGACGCCGTGAAGCGGTTGGGCTTGCCGACCACATCTCACCCACATCCATACACCATCTGGTGGCTTCACCAAGGACGAGATCTCCGCGTCAGCCGACAGTGTCGCCTTCCCTATAGCATCAAGCCCTTCACGGATGAGGTATTATGTGACGTTGCTCCTATTGATGTTTCTGATGTATTATTAGGACAACCATACTTGTGGAAGCGTCATGCTGTGTATGAGTCTCGGCCTCGTGCTGTTATTGCTACTTTGGGAAATAAGTTGTACAGGATACCAGAGGTACCACCTCCTGCCGCTATCTCTTTGGTTACTGCAAAACAATGCAGTAAGCTCATTTCCCAAACTAGGAAATTCGTTTTCCTGATGATCTGCCCCCAGGGCAAGAAGAAGACTGTGGCCACGACCTCCAGACAGGGCTCCTCTGCACAACAACAACAAATGGATAAGGTTGTGGAGGAGTACGGGGACATATTCACCTCACCCACAGGGGTTCCTCTGCACTGTCAGGTCAAGCACCTGATTGATCTGACCCCAGGTGCACCGCTACCTAATGGACCGATCTATCGGCGCTCTGTTCTGGAGAATGATGAAATCAAGAGGCAGATTCAGGAGCTGTTGCAGAAAGGTCACATCAGACCAAGTTCATCACCCTGTGGGAGCCTGATCGTGTTGGTACAGAAGAAGGATGGGACGTGGAGACTTTGTATTGACTATCGGGCGCTAAACAAGATCACTGTCCGGAATAGGTACCCAATCCCACGGATTGATGACCTTATGGACCAACTCAAAGGTGCAAAATATTTCAGCAAGATTGACCTGAAGTCTGGGTATCACCAGGTACCAATTGAACCCTCCGATGTGTGGAAGACTGCCTTCAAAGCCAAGGAAGGCCTTTTCGAATGGCTGGTCATGCCTTTTGGGTTGACGAATGCTCCCGCCACCTTCATGAGGATGATGGATGACATTTTGCGGCCATTCACCAACTCATTTGTAGTGGTGTACTTGGATGATATTCTGATCTTCAGCCAGACTTGGGAAGAGCACCTTCACCACATCCGACAAGTCCTCCAAACACTGCGGCAACAAAAGTTGTGTGCCAATTTGGAGAAGTGCACTTTTGGCATGACCCAGGTTCAATATCTGGGATACATTATTGATGAAAGGGGGGTGCATGTGGATCCAACCAAGATCCAAGTCATTCGGGATTGGCCAGCCCCAACCACTATAACAGAGCTTTGTAGCTTTCTGGGTCTTGCTAATTTCTACCGTAGGGTTGGGATTCTCTCATATCACTTGGCCCTCGAGTCAAGTCACCAAGGGAGGAGCGAGAGCAAAATTCTTTTGGTCGGAACCTCAACAGAAGGCGTTCACAGAATTGAAAAATCGCCTCTGTTCTGCCCCAGTGCTCACATTACCAGACTTGCAATAGCCATTTGAGATCGAGACAGATGCCTCTGACTATGCTATTGGGGCAGTTCTTACTCAATAGGGACATCCAATGGCATATCACAGTGAGACATTGTCTGACACAGTTCGCAAGTATCCCACTTATGACAAAGAAATGTATTCCATTGTGCAAGCTTGTCGACAATGGAAGTATTACATTTTGGGGAAGGAAACAATCATCCACACAGACCACCGGCCCCTGCAGTTCATACAGACACAAGGGAAGTTGCAGAATGATCGCCATCAGAAGTGGTCCACATATCTCCAACAGTTTCATTTGAACATCAAGTACAAGAAGGGTAGCACCAATAATGTTGCAGACTGCCTCAGCCGACCACCGATCGTGGCGCTCACCACCGTGCTCAACTCTTGTGGGCACGAGACTTCTGATTGGCCGCTTCTCTATGAGAGTGACCCAGAATTCGGCCACACTTACAAGGCACTCTTTGGGGGCACGCAAGTTCCAAATTTTCACCTCCAAGATGCACTTTTATGTCACCTGGGACACCTTTGTGTTCCTTCAAGCGAGCGTGCCAAGATGATATGGGAAGCACACTACAGTCGAGTCGCTGGGCATTTCGGGGTAGAGAAAACAGTAGCAATACTACAGAAGTATTTCTATTGGCCGAACCTTCGAAAGGATGTCGAGAAGCACATCAGATCCTGCACTGCTTGTGCCATTGCCAAACCGACCATCAAGAAGCAAGGCCTATATACTCCTCTACCTACCCCTAGTCGACCTTGGGAATCCATATCCATGGATTACATGTCGGGCCTGCTTTCTACTAAGCAAGGAAATGACTGTGTTTTTGTGGTTGTCGACAGATTCTCGAAGATGGCCATTATGGCGGCCCGCAAGAAGAATATCACAGCAGAAGCCACTGCTAAACTCTTCTTTGAACGAGTGTGGGTGCACTTTGGGATCCCACAGTCTATCATATCAGATCGAGATAGCAGGTTCCTCAGCACATTTTGGTCCAGCCTGTGGTCAATGTTGGACACAAAGCTCACCAAGTCCACAGCTTTCCATCCCCAAACAGATGGCCAGACAGAGGTCGTCAACAGAATGATTGTACACATTCTGCGCATGTACAATTCAAAGCATCCACGCACATGGGACGAGAGCCTCCTCTATGTACAACATAGTTATAACAGGGCTCTCCACAGTTCAATTGGCCATAGCCCCTTTCAGGTGGGCTTGGGATTCCAGCCACTATGTCCCATTGACGTAGCCATGCCATTTGCAGCTGCTCAGGCCAATTCAGCTCATGTCCAGTCTGAAGTTGACAAAGCAAGTAGCTTCATCGAGCGCATTCAACACATTCACCAACAGGTTCATGATATATTGGACAGAGCCAATGCCAAGTACAAGCAATGCCATGATCAACACCGGGTGCCACACAACTTCCAGGTGGGCGAAAAAGTATGGCTACATTTGCAGAAGGAGCGCCTCACTGGACCCCACTGCAAGCTTCGCCCGCTCCGATACGGGCCGTACACCATCACCAAGGCTGTAGGGAACAATGCCCAGCCCGAGCTCGGTATTTGTTACGGGTCAAAATACCTCCTCATCGGCTCGGAGGAAACAAATATGGAAGAAGTACAAAGACCTAAGTTAAACCTATTTTACGCGAAATTGGCCGCCTATGAGAACAGGAACAAGAGCGTTATACTTGTGAGCGAAAGCGGTGCGTGGCCGCGTTAGTGGCTAGAGACAACGCTGTTTACAACGAAGGAAGCGTTACCCGTGTTTTAAGTTTGAATTGGGAAAAGAGCGCGGAGAATGATTTGAATCTCCGACTTTCCCTCACAAAGGTGTCAATTCACAAAGGAAACTGCAGAAGCACCAGTTCATTATTGGTCATTGCCATAGAAGACTGAACTCCAAAAGAGGCAAAAGCATGGAGATCAAAGAAACATCTAAGCTTTTTCCATTCCAAACTAGTGAAGAAGTCCAAGTCAACAAGCTCTCTAGGAACCTTGTTGACTCTTGGCCTTCACAATGTCACACTATTCCCTATTCCACAAGTATACAAGAATCCTTGAGCAATCCTTTGACTATAGGGTAAACTGCTTGGGTGGTTGGTTTTCGTATATCCCTCTCAGGGCTTTCCGGTGCCCGAGGCAGACAGTAAGATTAGCTATGCTGTTCACAAAGATGGCATGAGTATGTTCATATTAGCTTGAAATAACTTGAAGGAATACAATAGAGAATTACCTCTTTGACAGCTTTGGAATCCTTTGGAGAGCGCTGCGCAGCGAAGCAAGAGTCCTTCTTCACAGGTTCCAAATCCAAGTCCTGCAATCAGTCAAAGCACACGCGTAATTTCTAATATAACAAGTATTCTATCAATTAAACCAATATACGATAAACATCTAGATTATACACATCCGAGCCATTCATATCATACTAAATAAATGTTCAAACAATAATGACCATATTAAGCATTGAATGGACAAAACGAACATAGTTCTATTGATTTTGAAAGAAGGAGGATTACAACCATCGGTTGTACCAAGCCCTCCTCAGTCTCCCAATCTCTCTTCTCTCTCTAGTGAAGAAGTCCAAGTCAAAAAGCTCTCTAGGAACCTCTTTGACTCTTGGCCTTCACAATGTCACACTATTCCCTATTCCACAAGTATACAAGAATCCTTGAGCAATCCTTCGACCTTCAATTAAGAGCCTTCAGCTCCTTCTTATAGGAGAGGGAGAGAGCCATTGTTGCCCTTCTCTTTCCACTAGTTTGGAATAGAAAAAGCTTAGATGTTTCTTTGATCTCCATGCTTTTGCCTCTTTTGGAGTTCAGTCTTCTATGGCAATGACCAATAATGAACTGGTGCTTCTGCAGTTTCCTTTGTGAACTAACTCCTTTGTGAGGGAAAGTCGGAGATTCAAATCATTCTCCGCGCTCTTTTCCCAATTCAAACTTAAAACACGGGTAACACTTCCCTTCAGTGTAAACAGAGCGTTGCCCTAGCCACTAACGCGGCCAATGCACTGCTTGCCTATGTTATAACGCTCTTGTTCTATTCTACATAGGCGTTACCCTGGTAGAAATAGGTTTAACTTAGGTCTTTGTACTTCTTCCATATTTGTCTTCCCCTCTGAGCTGATGAGGAGGTATTTTGACCTGTAACAGATGCCCCCTAAAGTGTGAGGTCAGAGACGAAGACGATGGCCGAAATACTTTATAATTTGTAGAGATAGAGAGATTGAAAGACCGAGGAAAACCTGAAACAACAACATATGTCAGAAAATATAGTATTTGCCTAGAGTCGGGCATGTCCCATGCTCAGTAGCTTAAACAACATGATTTCTCTAGAATAGAGATATGAAGAATCTTTCCACCAATAGGCACAATGTGGAAGTGTCTGTCATAACAGGATCAGGCTGAAGAAGCTATCTCCATAAACAATATCGCAGCTTGGGGAAGGGAACACAACTTTAATGATGTAGCCTTTGCCCCAAGGTCTTGACCGCCGATTCACTTAAACTGCATATTTCTCAACATGTGAATGAAGGAGTTGTCGTCGAACATGTGAGAAATTGTCTGATTACCAGTCAATAATGAAAACTGTTAACAGACGCGAAGGTGGCCACCGATAATGATGATGGTCCCTAAGATGCCCAGTACAATCTAGCGAGTCTGAATAAAAGGATTTGAAGTCGAACACTCGTAGAATCATTCAACCAAGAGCCAATGATGAAGACCCTTGATCAAACACAAGACTACCTTCCACTGATGTCTGCAAGTATCCGGGTACTGATGGGTTTCTGGATCAACTTCCTAGATAAGATGTTGAAGTCGATAGGAAGTGATCTGTTGAAAGGTAGGCACTGAGGCGTCCTACATCAGTCAACACGAAATAGAAACCAACTAATTTTGTTTATGATTTGAGATAAGGAAGAGTAAATGGGAACGTCAGATGACAAATAATTTCTGGCATAATGAACGGTTTGGTTGATAACAGGAGCAGTAGATAACGAGATCTGCTTGAACAATAGAAGGCACTCTAGCAGGGTACTAGGCAGCTGAAGCGTGTTGAACACCAAAGAGTGTGTTAGGATTTTACCGGTGCAGGGACATTGGGAAATGAAAGCTAATACTCATAGATGGTAGGGTTCGGCTAACTGCGAAAGAGTTTTCTGGGAAGTGCCATGTTCAAGAATTTTGCTGCCAAATCGACCTTTTTTGAAAATGTAACAGAGGTAGTATCCATTTTGTCCAAATTTTTCCCCGTCTGATTAAGTTTAACGAGTCCAGACGAGTAAACTCGGTGAATTTTTCATGTTTAGAGAGTCTAAAAAATGTCAGGAAAGACAACTTTGTGCCCCATCTGATTAGATTTAACGAGTCCAGATGAGCAAACTCGGTGAATTTTTCATGTTTTAGAGAGTCTGAAAAATGTCATAAAAGACAACTCCATGTCCTGTCTGATTAGGTTTAACGAGTCCAGACGAGTAAACTCGGTGAATTTTTCATGTTTAGAGAGTCTGAAAAATGTCGTAAAAGACGACTCCATTGGGGTACCTTTGTCATGTCTTGATAACCGGGCACGACAAAGGGGTAATAGTAAGCCCGAAACAGTTCATTTTCCGTGAGTTAGTCTATCGAATCCGGAAAGGTGAGAAAGCTATGTTTGATAGACGTCTACCTCATTTTGTTATGAGTACGAGGAGACGAAGTAAACTCAATATTCTTTGTGAAATTTTAACGAGTCCAACAAAGAAAACTCGGTACCTCCGTGAAATTTTAACGAGTCACGCGGAGAAAACTCGATTTACTTTTTCTGTTTAAAGAGCTTTGAAAAAGAGGAAAAGAATGGCTCCTTGTTCTCTGTCTCAATAGTTTAACGAGCCTGACAAAGGTGACTCGGGATTTTTTTGGTTTTATGAGCGAGGAAAAGATTCCTAAAAAGAATGCTCAGTACTTCTCCATAGTTTTAACGAGTCTGAAGAAGAAAACTCTAGGTTTTTCGGATTAACGAGCAAGAAAAGACCAAAAAAGAACGCTCGATGCCAACTTCATATAAGTTTAACGAGCCCGAAGAAGAGAACTCGAGGTTTTTTGGATTAACGAGCAAGAAAAGACCAAAAAGAACGCTCGATGCTTCGTCGTGTAAGTTTAACGAGCCCGACGAAGAGGACTCGAGGTTTTTCGGATTAACGAGCAAGAAAAATACCATAAAAAGAATGCTCAGAATTTCTTGATCTCTTTCTCGTCAATAGAAGGATCTATGTCAGGAATTTTCTTGTGAGACCAAGCAAACACATTGCGGAATTCTTTGAAAATGGATGTGAAGCGTGCAATTTCCTCAGGATTGCAATCTTCTCCAATCTGAATATTTTCCACGATACCCGTTTTGACCGAGATATCAATGAGCAGCGTCTTGGAAAGATTACCCATGTTCCCTTCTGAATCGATAGTGTGAACAGTCGTATAAGAGGAGGGAAATATCTCAGGTTGGTCAAAAGACGGGATTTCAGTTTTTATCGCCTCCGAATCAATCGTCGAAGTGCGATGGTGGAACTCTCCCCAAGGTCGTTCTTCTAATGACATGATCTCTCGAATAGCTTCGTCTGTAGGCCATACTTCATTGAGGAGATCCATAGAGAGAACTATTATGGGAGAGAGGTTTGTACCTGTGGTCGAAACCATATCAGTGGAGGGTTCAGATGCGGTTTGGATGGTTTGGTAAGCCAACTCAACCGGCGAAAGCAGCATCTGATCTCCATACGAGTCAATATCTGAAGGTGTCGGGATGATCCATGGGTTGATAGAGCCATCCGAAAAGGTGGATATCATTGCAACTGTGTTTGGGATCTGCGGCGGTGGTAGAGGAAAACAACCCAGTAGGGAAGATGCCTTTAGAAGACTGGTACCGATACTGACGTAAGAGTCAGGGACACCTCCTATTAGGGGTACAGAGCTACTTGGTAAAGTGGAATAATCAGGGGTGCAGAAGGATAGTTGATCGACCGTGACTATTTTCCCATCCAATGGAAATAGGATGAGTCGGAAGACCGAAGACACGATGGTGGTCATAGCATAGGACCAACTGCGACCGAGCAATAGATTATAGTCGAGATGACGCTCTACGACTTCAACGTCCACGTTTACCGTTTTCCCACTCAGAGTGATGGGAAAGCTAGCAAGGTATCCTTTTGGTAGGAAAGTGTGGCCATCGAAAGCTTTGAGGGAATTCGATGGCGGGGTTAGAGTAGGAGAACCTAAATTCAGCCAGCAAGCTTGTGACATAACGCAGGTCAAAGCACCTTCGTCTATGACAGTGCGATGGATGGGTCTCCCTTTCGACACAACCTGCACCTGGAATGCGAGTTGATGTGAGAGGCGAGGTTTAGCCTTTTCCATATCAAAGATTGCTAGCATGGAATCCTGGGGGTCTATTCCGCCAATGGCCGAAAGCAAGGCTTTCCTTTGTGCTAGACAGGTTTGTAATACTTCAAGTGCAGACATAGCTGACGGTGCCTGCGCCAAATCTTCTACAATATTGTAGTTTTGGGCTGCATGTGCAGAGGTATTATGAGTCGTGCGTCGAAGTGTCCCTTTGGGGGGACGAATTATAGGTTCAACAGTAGGCCTTTCGATATGTAAATCGTTGGGCGGCGGCGGATTGGAACTAGTTCCCGGTTCCTGAGCATCTATGGTAGGAGTTCCATAAAGCTTGGCGCGAGTTTGAAGGTCAATACTCTCGATGCCATAAATGGCAGATGGTCCTTCGTCGGAAGGATACGAACCACCATTGCCCCGTTGATGGGGTTGTGGCGGGTTGTCAACCATATGTTGATGTTGCTGCTGTTGATTGGGGAAGGGATTGTGAAGAACGACGGGTGTTCTCCCAGAATCCTTGTTAGCAATAAAATCGGTGCATTCCTGCAACCGAGGACATTTGTATGTCAAGTGGTCCTCCACACAGATTTTACAAGGAAATTTCATGGGTTTATCCTTTCCTTTGTCATTTCTAGCAGCATTTTTCTGATTAGCGTTATTCTGATTATCAGACTGCTCTTCCGAAGAAGATGTTTTCTTCTTATTCTTCCTATTTTTTCCGCTAGGTTTTTGTGAGGTTTGCACCGAATTTACCTCAGCGGAAGGGAGAGGAGTCATTTGGTGGGGGGCGGTGGTAGCCGAGGATGGCTGGGAGGTTTGCCCCCGAGACTGATTGGTGGCTACACCAGAGATCGTGCCAACGAGACCATCGGCATGAGCTCCGGTTTTCTGAGTAGCCGGAGGATTTGGGTTACCAGGGGCATGGGGGAGCAGATCGTAAAGCGTGCCAGATTGTGAATAGATTAAATCCAAGTGTTGGGCATGACGAATACATTGATCTTCTGTCACTGCACCAGAAAGGCCAATGTCTTTAGAGATGTGGGGTAAAAGAGACTTGCAAAACCAATTGGCCAAGAGATGGTCCGGTATTGGCGCTTTGACGAGCCTCCTCCTACGTCTCCATTCATGAATATGGTCGGAGATGTGGGTGGCGGTGTCTTGGCGCAACGATGTTAACAATTCTGTTCCGGTTTCCACTCTAATTGGTAGTTGGAAGTTCTTTAAGAACTCCGTCGCTAAAGCGCCAAACGTATTGATGGCGGCACGTGGTAATTCAATGTACCACTTGGCGGCATTGCCTGTAAGGGTGCGGGAAAACAGTCGAAGTCGGACACTATCATCTACCATGGAATTGGATATGGACCATAAATGGAAGGTAGTGATGTGTGCGGCCGGGTCGTCCCCATGTTTCCCGTCGAACTTCGGGATATCAGAAGGAATCTTATGCGGTATTGGAGGCCAAAGCGAGTTGTGGTTGATGGGGTCATTCGTCAGCTTATGGATGTCGGGTATGTCCAAAGCTGCCAAGAAAGGCAATTGTGGATTTGCCCCCGAGTCTAACCAAGGCAGTATGGGCTGATTACTTGGACCATAGGGTCCTCCCATCCACGTGTTACTAGAAGGGTAAGTGGGACTTTGATAAAAATCTTGCATAGGTGGAGGAGTAGGAACATACGGTTGTTGTCCATAGGGCATAGTGTATTGAGGGGCAAACGGTTGGTTGCCCCTAGCATAAAAGTGCCCTCCCACTCCAGATGGAGGTTGGGGTTGGTTAGTCCAAATGGATGCAATAGAGTTTCCCGGAGGCATACTAGTACTTGCATAATTTGGCAACGGTATAGATCCTACACCTATGTTTGAACCACTTAAGGGGATATTATTTACAATGGGTTGTCCCATTTGTCCTAAGGATTGCATAGGAAGAGAAATATTCCCTGCTACCTGTGTACTGATAACACTGCCCCCTGGCATAGTGGCCAGGGGGTTTGAACTCAACAGAGGGTTCCAACCGAAAGGGTTGCTAAAGGGCATCGAAGTAGTCGTGCTCGTGGGAGGAGCTACCGTTGTCCCCAACGTGGTCACGGTAGGAGTAGATTCCGAAGGGTTCGGTAAACTACTGACAGTTGTGTTGACCATAGGGTTGGGGGTAGGCATATGTTGACTACTGGGGTTACCCAGTAATGGCATAGAACTGACCACTGGCGGGGAGGATGGTGGCAAACCAAGGATGGTTGCCATTGGCATCGTCCCTGTGGATGCCGGTGGTGAAATAGATGTTGGTGTGGCCGCAGACATATCTGGGCGTGGTGGGATCTGGACTATCACAGGTCCTAACGGATCAGTGAGCGGAGGATTGTAATTAGGTACAACGCCTTCAGTGAAAGGGTCCTCCGGGAGTTCCGGCTGATAAGGGTCTATGTGATAATCCAGATTAGTCAGAGGAGACTGCTCTTCCATAGAAGGGCTGGGTTCACCAAGGTTCAATCTTTCCTCTAGGGTGAGAGGAGGTAGACCTTGCTATCGTCGAGACAGACGGCGTGGGTCAGGGGACGCCACGGTGACCGGTTTAATTTTAACAAATTTTAAAATGTGATGTATTATGAAGTCTCAAATGACAGTAACCACACACCTACTAAAAAAGAAAATACTCTTTAAAATCAATCAGCAAGCAGCCAGAATAGGGTGCCCTGTCTGAGTACTACCGCTCACTAGTGATGAAATCCAGTATCACAATAGCATACAGAGAGGGTTGGTCGAAAGTACAGTTACGGTCACTCTAGAGCTTCGCCCGAACCTCAGACGATAGGTGTAAGCACTCTCGTGAAGACGAGTACCCTCCTAAAGACCGAAGACAGAGTGGGTCCGTCTATTTCAGGTACCAGGACAGCCCGTCCCAGTCACCTTGTGTAAGTCCCTAAAAGTATGGCCACTAAGGATACCTCAAATCACAGACATCATCAGGGGGGTCCACGGTCAAGGAAAGTGTGCTATATGGGCAGAATACCTAGATCCTCGATCTAGTTTCGACATCTCTGAAGGGAACCCCAATATATAACACACCCATAGGATGCAGTCGAAGGCGGGCTACCTTCTATTGCACCCAAGTATTGTCTCGCGCTGAGCTCCGGTAAAGGAACGGTCCCGATAATATGAGTGCAGCATGATTTCACTTGTTAATGACTCTAGTTTTCAAGTTTTGAGATCTTGGGTAGTTTTCTCACTTTCCTAACCCAAGATCCTAGCATGAACTACTGTTTGTGTGAGCTCAAAAAAGAGTAATTAGATTGATTTTATTATCGCTTTGTTTTTAGTGTACTTTGTTATTAGTCTTGCGGAGGGGGAATGGACGTATGAAGTATAGTGAGACTCTGACTCAAGAAACCATGCAAAACATGCTCTAAATATTAACTTCAATGAAGAGTGTTTCTACAAGGAGAGGTTTCTTTTTCAATCATCCATGCACCAACATGTAAAAAACACAGTTCAACTTTTAAGATTCAGACTTCTATCTACCTCTTTTAACAGTCTGTGAACTAAACTTTCAGAATAAACTTAGCTAAATGAAAAAAAAAAAAAAAAAAAAAAATTCTCTTTTAAAAAGTAAATGTTTTTCACACTAACTAAATAAGAGAAACAAATAATCAATGCCAGCTTAGCAGACAAGCACAGGGATTCAGTCAGTGAAAGGTACTGGTGGCCAAAAAACTCTACAGCTAAAACACAGTCACAGTAGTGAACAGCAAGGTTTTTGGCTGAGTAACGCTCTGTCTGTGAGAAAATACAGCGTTATAACGCACTGTATTTAAGCCTAGACCACGTTATAACGCACTGGATAAACTGCATAGGTCGCGTTAACCAGGGAAAAGCTCTTCAGTTGGCCAGACAGGAACAGGTTTGAACTCTGCAAGTGTTTGGTATGTCTACCGGGCATCAAAAAATGGTCGGAAGGATACTGAACAGAGGAGAGAAGAAATGAAGGAAGAAATAGTCCGGAAACTATGGGGACACTCCCCAGTGGAGTCACCAATTCTGCTTTAGTTTGAATGGAAAAGCTTAGATGTTTCTTTTGATCTCCAAGGATTTCGCTTCTTTGGGTCGTTGCCTATGGCAACGACCAATAATGAACTGGTGCTTCTGCAGTTTCCTTTGTGAACTGACTCCTTTGTGAGGGAAAGTCGGAGATTCAAATCATTCTCCGCGCTCTTTTCCCAATTCAAACTTAAAACACGGGTAACGCTTCCCTTCAGTGTAAATAGAGCGTTTCCCTAGCCACTAACGCGGCCAATGCACTGCTTGCCTGCGTTATAACGCTCTTGTTCTGTTCTACATAGGCGTTACCCTGGTAGAAATAGGTTTAACTTAGGTCTTTGTACTTCTTCCATATTTGTCTTCCCCTCTGAGCTGATGAGGAGGTATTTTGACCTGTAACAATGTCATCACTCCTACCTTGAGGAGGCCATAGCACAGCAAGGAGGTTCCCACCTACACCTTCTATCTTTCCATGATGTGCATCATTTCGGTTTTCATACTTGGGAGGAAGCATTGGAGGACAGATTTGTTGCAGGATATCTTGAGAAGTGGTGGAGATTGTTGATGAGGAGGCCAAAAGAGAAGAAGGGGGAGAAATTTTGTCTCTCTATGTAGTTTCTTGAGGACAAGCAACATGTGGGAGAGGAGGACTGTAATGTTCCCAATTTTTAGCCTAAAAGGAACATTATAGTTTTCATACTTTCATTTTGTTTAATAAAATGGGTAAGGAGACACCTTAACCCCTTTATATGGAGAAATAAAACTCCTTGTGTGAAAGGAGGAATAATTAAGCAACTGAATTGAGAACCACATGGTGTGAATAGGATTGGATCATGCTTGATCTAGTCATTTTGACCAAGTCAACTAAAACTGTCCAGATACATTGAACCTACTTGGACAGCGCAGTTTTAGTGGAGGTTTCACTTGCTTGAGCTAGAAGCAAGTGTGAATGGGACCCATGGTGTGATGTTCCCAATTAGCCATAGCTACTTGGAACATTATAATTAATCCATTTTTGAAATAAGAAGTGAAAGACACAATAAAATCTATCCCAGTATGAAAAGGGATTGAGGTAGGAGGATAAAATAAAGCCCCTTGAATGTGAAGAGGAGAAAAATCAAGGAGCTAATAGAGTTGACCAATTCAACCAGCATTGTAAAAGGGAGGGAAAGCCTCTAGGGCAGCGCAGTTTTGAAGGAGGAAGCTTCTTAAAGAAGCTACATCTCCAATGTGTGGGGCCCGGGATGGGGAAGCTCTCTTGGAATAAAAAGGAAGGAATGGAAGCAAGGGAATTCATTCATTCATACTTATTGTTTAAGTCTTCTGACTGATTGCAATCTTCAACTGTTTAGCCGGAGTTGCAGCACTGTTTAGTGCAAGAGTTCTCATGCGGGAATTCTAGTTCCATTGTTGTTGCAGGTGATTGGGAGATTCAAGGAGGAGGTCTTGAGTTCCATTCTCATCAGATATCTTGAGGAATCCATCCTCTAACCTGGACTACGCAGTAAATCTCAGTGAGTGTGTTATTTATGCAGTAGCTGCAGTAGCTGGGGTTAGATATACTCATTTGAGCTTATTTCAGGAGGAGAGGGGGTGATTTCCACTCCAAGAGTTGTATTGAGGAGGGTCTTGAGCCTATTTTTGTATGGTGCATTCTTCTTTGATAAAATCATATATTTCTTAATACAGAGTAGCTAGGTACATCGTTATCCTTCTACAGTGTTGTACATTGTATTCTTATTTTGCCGGAACTCTTTGTCGGGTGGTCCCAATGTGCTTGTAAAAGAGGTTAATCCTCTCATTTCTGATATTATAATGAATAAAAGCTCCAGATATATGACATTCCATATATTTCTATATTTTACATGAAATAATAACTTTGTTGCTGCTTCCAGCATTTCTATTTTATAAAGTACTGGGGTTATGATGCCTTTTTCTACACTTGAGTTTGGAAGATCTGTTTATTATAGCTAGAGTTATTTATTTCTGATGCCATTCTATATTTAAGTCATATACAACATATTATTGAGGTTCCAAGCCCTAGACTATGTTATTCTTGCACTGGTTCACCTATACAACGTCCTCACTAGAGATATTGCTGAAAGTCCTAAAAAGGGACATTACAGTGGTATCAGAGCATTTCTCTTGGCTCATCTTGTGGGGGGGGGATTTCTCTTCAGCATGGAGAAGGAAGAAATCTCAAGGCTCATACTTCAAACTTTGCAAAACATTGTAAGGGATCTCAAGGAGATGAGGTAGGAAGAAGACTCTTTAGGGTTTTTCCCTAAGGCAAGCACTAGCACTGCAAACAACATGGGACATTCGAATCCATCACAATGCTCCACTCTACCTTCATTTTTAACTAAAGGAGATAAGTAGTGTTCTCTAGGAGAATATTTTGAAGAATATGAGTTCCAGTCTCAAAGGTTCAAGAAGCATCTGAGCTTTCAGGAGTTTTGCCGGATCAAGGATGGAAGGAGGAATGATCTTCATCAAAGAGAAGGTAAATGGATGCAGGGATCATCCCTACAGCACAGTATGGTGGGTTCTTCTTGCCAACATTTGATGGGACATCTAAGCACACAGCAAAGGCATGGGTAGAGAAGTTGGACACATACTTCCAGCTTCACAAGGTCTCTGGAATGGAAGCTATCAAGATAGTTGAATTGCATCTAGAAGGGGAGGCTCAAGACTGGTGGTTTCATGGGCTAACCACACTTGGGAATCATCATATTATTTCATACTCAGATTTCACCCAAAAGCTAATAGAGAGATTTGATCCAAGGGATCTGGAGGCCCACTTTGGCAAAATAACCGAACTCAAGCAAGAGGGAGATCTTAAGGATTATGTTGCTGAGTACCTACAGCTTTCAGTGATGGTCTCTAACCTCACTACGAGTAGGAAGGTATGCATGTTTTTGAATGGGCTAGATGAACCATTACAAGGGTTGGTCAAGTCTACAAAACTAGCCACACTCCTTGAAGCTGTCGAGAAGGCTAGAGATCTACAACACATCTTGCCCAAGGGAAGAACCTTTTTACAATATAAGACCCATTCAAGGCCAAGGGATACACTCCCTGTTCAGGAGAAATGTGTTATAGAGGAGGCACATCCTATCAAGACCTTCTCCAAGAAGGGTGCCAGCGTTGTGCAACCCATGGAAGATTTTGCTCCAAGAGGAGGGGTTGTTGCAGCGTTAAGAGGGGTCCAAAAATATATTACCCTAAGATTAAGAGGCACCATCAAGGGGAAAAGAATTTATGTATTGATATATAATGGAGCCACTCACAATTTTATTGATTCACAGCTGGTACACAAGAGAGGAATTCCCGTGGAGGAGTTTGAGGGAATTTTAGTTTTGGTTCCAGGAGCCATGACTCTACAATGTGCCAAGTGTGTTCCAGTGCTGACCATTGCTATGGGTACCTATACCTTGACAATCCACTTCTTTGTGGTAGACATTCGAGATACCAATGTCATATTGGGAGTCCAATGGTTAGTCACTCTTGGGAGGGTTACCACTAACTAGAGAAATTTGGAGATGGAATGGACTAGAGCAGAGGATGGCCAACAATAAAAGATCAAGGGTATGAACACATGTCCTCCTCATATTGTTTCAGAACATAGGATGGAGGAAAATTTGCACAGAGGAGACATTGCATGGGTAGTGGAGCTGAATGTATCCGAGGTGAAGAGAAAGGACACACTGGTGCACCCAGATGTCCAATCCCTTTTGGACCGGTATTCTAAAGTATTTGGAGATATCCCACTAGGGAGACCTCTTGACCGAGGGTTTGAACACACCATTGAGTTGGGGCAAGGGGTACAAGTAGTGATCACCACTCCTTATAGACATCCCAAGGCCTATAGGGATGAGATTGAAAAATCTATCCAAGAGCTGCTAGCACTAGGGCACATCCGGCCTAGTACTAGTCCTTTTGCTTCCTCGGTGGTTTTGGTAAAGAAGAAAGATGGCACATTGAGGATGTGCATCGATTATAGAGCCTTGAACAAGAAGACTTTGAATAAAGGGTACCCTATACCCAGGATCGATGAACTCATGGATGAGTTGAGAGGATCCAAATATTTCTCCAAGATTTATTTGAGGTCTGGGTACCATTAAATCAAGGTGAGGGAGCAAGATATCCCCAAGACAGCGTTCAGGTGTCATTATGAGCATTTTGAGTTTCTGGTAATGCCCTTTAGATTGACTAATGCTCCAGCAAATTTCCAATCCTGTATGAATCATATCTTCTGGGATCATTTGCAGAAGTTTGTATTGGTCTTCTTTGATGATATTATGATCTAAAACTGCACCTGGGAGGAGCACTTGCAACATATCGAGACAGTCTTACATATCCTCAAGGAGTAGAAATTCTATGCCAAGCTCTCCAAATATGAATTTGGCCTCACAAAGATGTTGTATTTGGGGCATATCATAGGGATAGATGGAGTAAGGGTACATGAGGAGAAGATTCAAGTTATCCGAGATTGGCCTGAACCAAGGAATGTGACAGAACTCAGAGGATTTGTGGGCATATGTAAATATTATCGGAAGTTTGTGAAAGGATTTTCACAACTAGAAGCACCTCTTACAGACTTGACAAAGAAGGGGACTTTATATTGGACACCCATAGCGTAGAGGGCTTTTGATAAGCTCAAAGAGGTAATGAGTAGTTATCTTGTTTTGGTTTTACCTGACTTTTCTCAACCTTTTGTGCTAGAATGTGATGCATCAGGTGAAGGTATTGGGGCAGTTTTGATGCAAGGAGGGCATCCTATAGCCTTTGAGAGCAGAAATTTTCTCCCTCACGAGAAGCTATACCCCATCTATGATAAATAAATGTTGTCTATCATTCATGCATTAGACAAATTTCGACAATATTTGGTGGGGAATAAGTTCAAGGTGAAAACTGATCACAACATCCTTAGATTCTTTCTTGAACAGAGGCAGCTTCAGGAAAGACAACAGAAATGGGTGAGAAAAATTTAGGCCTATGATTTTGACATAGAATATGTCAAGGGGAAGAGAAATACAGTAGCTGATGCACTTTCCAGGAGGCCTACAACACTTTCCATGAGGGGCATGGATGCATATTAGAAGGCTCAACTTTTAGTTGAGTACTCCAAAGATGACTTTGCATGCAAGATACTTGATGGATTGGTACCAGATGAGAGATTTAAAGTGATGAATGAGGTTATATATTACAAGGATCGGATCTACTTGGCTAAGGATTCTAAGCTCAAGGAGAAGATCTTAGTGGCCTCACATGAGTCCCCACTTTCCAGGCATCAAGGTTTCATAAAAACATACAGATCTATCAGGGAGAGATTCTCATGGAAGGGTCTCAAGGAGGAAGTGCTCCGGCATGTTAAGGAATGTACCACTTGCCAACAAAATAAGGGAGAGCACACTTATCCTGCTAGGTTATTGCAGCCACTACCTATTCTGGGTGAGAAGTGGGAGAGCATCTTTATGGACTTCATCACCGGCTTACTGACAATGCAAGGTAAGGACTGTATCTATGTTGTTGTTCATATACTAAAAAAGTATGTTCATTTCTTTGCCATCTCTGCACATTACACTGCTTCACAAGTGGCTGAGCTCTTCTTCAGAGATGTATTTAGACTCCATGGTCTCCCTAGGACCATAGTGAGTGATTGGGACAACCGCTTCATGGGTGGCTTTTGGCAGGAACTTTTCCGACTAGTGGGAACTGATTTGACTATCACCCCAAAACTGATGGGTAGATTGAGATAGTGAACAAGTGGCTAGAAGGCTACTTGAGAAACTATGTGGCCGGGCAGCAGAAAGCTTGGTTGCGGTGGCTCCACTTGGGGGAGTATTGTTACAACACTACTCACCACACCTGTATTGGCATGACACCATTCCGAACCTTGTATGGATATGAGGAACTTTCATTTTCTGATGTTATGTTTGGGGCAAGTAAATCTCCAAGGGCAAGAGATTGGATTCAAGAGAACCAAGACATACTCAGGGCCCTCAAAGATAACATTGCCACTACCCAGAATCATCAAAAGATGTATGCAGAACGTGGTCGGATAGAGAGACAGTTTGAGGTGGGGGATCTTGTCTACCTACGCCTTTAGCCTTACAAATAGTCCACACTCAAGGAGAAGGGAGCTGAAAAGCTCAAACCACGTTTCTATGGGCCTTACAAGATGAGCATATGTGTCGGTAAGGTAGCTTATGAGCTGGAGCTTCCTAAGGGGAGAAAGATCCACAATATCTTCCATGTATCTTGCCTCAAGAATGCCATAGGGAAGAATGTAGTTGCCAACTTGGAACTTCCTCCAATTGATGATGAGGGTCGTTTGATCTTGCAGCCATAAGCAATCTTGGACACAAGAGAGAGGAAGGTAAGAAACAGAGTCATCAAAGAATATCTGATTCGATGGAGGAATCTACCAGATGAGCATGCCACTTGGGAGGGGGAGAAGATCTTGCAGCATCCTTCTTTACTGTTGCTTATGGGCAAAAAAATTTTGAGTGGGGAGGACTGTGATGTTCCCAATTAGCCATAGCTACTTGGAATATTATAATTACTCCATTTTTGAAATAAGAAGTGAAAGACACAATAAAATATATCCCAGTGTGAAAAGGGATTGAGGTAGGAGGATAAAATAAAGCCCCTTGAATGTGAAGAGGAGAAAAATAAAGGAGCTACTAGAGTTTACCAAGTCAACCAACGCTATAAAAGGGAGGGAAAGCCTCTAGGGCAGTGCAGTTTTGAAGGAGGAAGCTTCTTGAAGAAGCTACATCTCTAATGTGTGGGGCCCGGGATGGGGAAGCTCTCTTGGAATAAAAAGGAAGGAATGGAAGCAAGGGAATTCATTCATTCATAATTCTTGTTTTAGTCTTATGACTGATTGCAATCTTCAGTTGTTTAGCCGGAGTTGCAGCACTGTTTAGTGCAAGAGTTCTCATGCGGGAATTCTAGTTCCATTGTTGTTGCAGGTGATTGGGAGATTCAAGGAGGAGGTCTTGAGTTCCATTCTCATCATATATCTTGAGGAATCCATCCTCTAACCTAGACTGCGCAGTAAATCTCAGTGAGTGCATTATTTCTGCAGTAGCTGCAGTAGCTGGGGTTAGATCTACTCATTTGAGCTTATTTCAGGAGGAGAGGGGGTGATTTCCACTCTAGGATTTCTATTGAGGAGGGTCTTGAGCCTATTTTTGTATGGTTCCTTCTTCTTTGAGCACATCATATATTTTTTAACACAGAGTATCTAGGTACAACGTTATCCTTCTACACTGTTGTACATTGTGTTGTTATTTTGCTGGAACTCTTTGCCGGGTGGTCCCAATGTGCTTGTAAAAGAGGTTAATCCTCTCATTTCTAATATTATAATGAATAAAAGCTCCAAATATATGACATTCCATCTATTGATGTAGTTTACATGAAAGAATAACTTTGTTGCTGCTTCCGGAATTTCTATTTTATAAAGTACTAGGGTTATGATGCCTTTTTATACACTTGAGTTTGGAATATCTGTTTATTATAGCTAGAGTTATTTCTTTCCAATTCCATTCTATATTTAAGTCATATACAGCATATTCTTGAGGTTCCAAGCCATGGACTGCGTTATTATTTCACTTGTTCACTTATACAACGTCCTCATTAGAGATATTGCTGAAATTCCTAAAAAGGGACATTAGACATGGTGAGAAAGGTTCCTTTGCTTTATAAGGAAGAGATGGCAACCCCTTTTGGATTATGCATTAGCTTATTATTTTTTTTGGGTCTGCAAAGAATTGCATCCCCGAGTTGTTTAGCAGGGTTGTAGTGTTCTTCACCCAAGGGTGTTCCCAGTCAGGAATCCCTACCTCATCCTCAAGGAAGGAGAGGGTATGAGCTACATTTCCTCATTCTGAAATTTTTCCAAGCTTATCCCTTCAACAAAAACGTTATTTCTGCATCAGAAAATGTTGTGTTGTTGGGTGCAGCAACAGAGGAACTCATAGAGTCATTCTTTGGCTTGTTCTCTAGTGGAGGTCTTGAATATTCTTCGGAGGAGCAGAATAGGAGACTCCCGGGATTAATTTCAGATCTTTGGCACTAGGAAAAGCACTCACCATCTCTCATAGCATAGTCTATAGCATAAAATTGCGTTATTTTCAGAGGCAGTTGCTGGGAGAGCCATTTGTGCTTAGCAGGAAGAGTGTTTTTGAGTGAAAGGGAACATCCCTTTGCTTGAGAAAATTATCAGAGGATGGCATGAGTATTTCAGATCTGCCATAGCCTCATTCCCATTTTTATTCAGTTGCAGTGACAAGTTATTTGTCACATTGTACATTTTCCGACATTTCTAGCAATCTCTCCTAGATTGGCTAGAAATATTGTATTGGAGCCCATTCTTATATTCTAGGGAATTTCTTGTATATTTAAGCTATATTTCATGTGTATGTATCTATAGCAGTAGCTACTCTCATATAGATAGCACTGTCACTGCTTTCCGACATTTTGTGTAGTTGCAGCAACTCATGTATTTCATAGTTTGATCATTAAGGTTGTTTCCGGTAGCTTGAGTGGCTTGTCCCTCAAGATATTCCTATATATTGTAGCTAATATCTTAATGAACATGATGAATTTATTATATTTCATCTTATGTTTCATTTATATTTGCAGATTTTAATGGTTATGTTCATATATTGCTATAAGCTCACTCTTTGAGCATTCTTTGAGGGATCTGGTTTGGGAAGATCTGAATAACCTAGCTAGAGTCATTTATTTAGGCTCAACTTCTGGAAGATAAGTGTTTTTTGTGTTAAAAAAGGGATCCAAGACCCCTTTCAGGT
This sequence comes from Pinus albicaulis, assembly GCA_034641835.2. Lineage (NCBI taxonomy): Eukaryota > Viridiplantae > Streptophyta > Pinopsida > Pinales > Pinaceae > Pinus > Pinus albicaulis. The sequence goes on from CM076579.1 coordinate 1,611,356,555, forward strand.
TATTTTTACACTACCTTCCTTATACAGCGTCCTTGAGGACCATATTGCAGAAATTCCCGAAAAAGGAATATTACATACTTTCTCCTACAACGTAGTCCCTTCTCTAGACTGTGTTATTTTCAGTGTGCAACTACAGTAAGGGTTTGCAGGATTGATTGGAGGGTGAGATATTCAGTGATAGGATCAGCCTTTCACTTGGAAGATCCATTGGAGGAGGTCTACACATTCATCTTATGCATCACCTTTAGCCATATCCATTCAGTTCTTGAGTTGCAGCTTCTACCCTCCAACTTCGGCATTTTGCAGTTTTGCATATTTCAGCCAATCCTTCCAGGATTGTCTAGAAATAGTGTTTGGGAGTTTATATCTTCTCTCCCATAATTTTATTAGCCATATATATTCATATCTATGTTTGTTGTATTTCCTGTAGCAGTGCTCTATCTATGGCTGCGCATTTTTGATCCATAGACATTCTGCTATGTAGCAGCATTTCACTTTTGACATACGTATTCATGGGAGGCTTGTTTTCCTTGATCATTTGATGTGTATTGCACTTATTTTCTGCTGATATATATGATAAAATGGCTTTATGGTTTCCATACATATTTGTATGATATTATCACTGCTACTCCATGTTTATGTTCATGTATTGCTGGATCTCCAATCTTGGGATATTATAAGATATTCCCAAACTTGTATATTTTCCCTATTTTGGGATATCACAATAGGGGATCAAAAAAATGTACAAACAAGCAGAAATTTGTGCACATGGAGGTGGATCATAGTCCCACATGTGGAAACAACATAGAGCATCCCCTGCCTGCATCAAACCAAGATGTGGTAAGTGGTTTTCCCACCACTTACTTGCTGCCCATGCCATCTCACCATAGTTGAAAGTGTGAGATATATTTGGTGCCTTTGGGAAGCACCCATCATGATGAAAAATATCCCTTTTCCTTCCAAGGGAGTGGCCAAATTCAGAAATATTTTTGGCCCATTGTGTGCTATGAGATTTACAATATGTATCACTCCTTTGTGGAGTCATGGCCTACACAAAAATAGTTAAATAATGCATACAAACAGAAAATGAAACATGTTTTACAAATGTATGTCCTTCCCCCATCGTTCTCCTTATACAAGTGGAGTGGTGTATGGATCTTTCTCCTCCTTCCAAGGTAGGAAGAGGTGGCTGGAATAACTCTATCATAGAGCCTTGTTGCTGCTTCAAATCCATAAGGTTCATGCATCTTTGACAATGCTGATACAGTTCTCTTTCAAAGCCCTCCCAGTAATAGCCCCTCAAGATGATGTTGTTGAGCTTCATAGAATATGTGTGGCTGAAATAGAACTCCTCATAAGCCCTCTGTAGCAACTTCTCCTTGAGCTTGGAAGCTCTCTAGAAAAGAAGATCCTACCATGATTATAGATGACTCCATCAAGGATTGAATAACTCTCCTCATGCAGCAAGTCATCAAGAATCATGCAAGTGTGAATATCCTTGGAATATTCCACCAGAAGTTGGGATTTCCAATAGGGATCTAATGTGCTTAATAATGACAGCGCTGATAAGGTGTCATCTAAAGTGTCTTCCATATTGTTATTCTTCTCCTTGACATATCCCATGTCAAGGGTGTATGTTGGAAAGCCAAGCTTCCCATTTTTCTCCTCCTTGACATTTCCCATGCCAAAGGTACAATGTGGAAGGTTGTCATTCCTTCCTTGCTGCCCTCCTTGCACATGCACATGCTCAAAATAAAATGGAGGCTCTTGGAAGTTAGTATCCCATGGAAGGCTATCATCTATCCAAAACCTCCTTGGTTTTGCGAAATTATTAATGTTTTACCACCATTTCTCATCGTGTATGGAAGAGGACCCTCCAAACAAGTTTGTCTTCTGATTCAAGTATTGCCTTCCTTGCTCCATGATGGTGTCATCCTTCATTCTTGTAGAATCTTTTCTTAGCACAGTATGAGATGAGAGAATGGATAGTGATGTTAAGGGAAAAATTATTTCCCTCTCCTTGTACTTTCCCCATACTCTCAGTGCTGAAGCATGGTCTTATAATGCTCCCTCCCTCCTTAGATCTATGAAAGGAGCATGTTGTGTAACCAGCTCCAAAAATAGAAGAAAAGAGATATCAACACCTTATAAATAAGCCACTTCGAGGGGGAAACCTCCAATACATTACATAAATGAACAATTCTTGCATGATACTTTTTACAAAACCTCCTTTCTATATATAGGAGTCCATGTGGCCATAATGTAATCCTAGTGGGCCACAATGTAATCCTAGCCGACCTAACAATAATTTAAGGGCACAATAATAACAAAATGGGGGTTACAAGGGTACAATAATAAAAATAAGGGGGTTACACTAATAACAATAAGGGACTATACTAGTAATATAGGGACCTAACATGCCCCTCTCCTCCAAAAAAGTGTTGTCCTCAACGCTTGAGTAGCTCTGGGTGCTTATGTATAAACTTCTCATCCTCCCATGTAGAATCTTCAGTGGGTAAGTTCTTCCACTTGATGAGATACTCTGAAATTGATCGATTCCGTAGCTGTCGAGTTCTTGTTTCCATGACCGCTTCAGGTTCCAATATGATTTTCCTTCCTCATCAAGTTCTGGCAATATTGTTTGAACTGGAAGATTTTCACCTATAACCTTCTTTAAGCATGAAACATGGAAAATTGGATGCACTCGTGAAGAAGCAGGAAGCTCCAATTTGTATGCCATAGTACCAATCTTTTGCAACACCTTGTAATGACCATAGTACTTTGGCGATAATTTATTATCCTTCTTAGCTTGCTTGAGGGACATTTGTTTTTATGGTTGTAGCCGTAAAAATACCCAATCTCCTACATCAAAACTTCTCTCACTGCGATGTTGATCTGCCTGTTGTTTCATTCGATTTTGTGCTAAATTCAGGTTATCCTTTAAGAGTTGGAGAACATCTTGCTGATGCTCGATGTGATCTTCCACTACTTCAACCTTCAAATTTTCCCTTAAAGATGATGTGATGGATGGTGGATGATATCCATAAAGTGCCATAAATGGGGTCATTTTTTTTGTAGTATGGAAGGAAGTGTTATACCACCATTCAGCGAGAGGTAACCACTTGACCCATTGTTTTTGTTTATCAGATACAAAACAACGAAGATATCCTTCCAAACATTTATTTACTATCTCAGTTTGACCATCAGATTGAGGATGATAAGATGAGCTATGAGCTAATTGAGTACCCAAACAAGAAAATAACTCCATCCAAAAATTTCCGGTAAAAATGGGATCTCTGTCGCTCACAATAACCCTTGGGCTTCCATGTAGCTTTTGAATTCTGTCCATAAATGTAGTAGCAACTGTACTTGCTTTAAATGGATGAGATAATGCACAAAAGTATGCATACTTGGTAAGTCTATCAACTACCACCATGATGACACTCTTTCCTTCGGACTTAGGTAAACTTGTGATAAAATCCATTGAAATCTCCTCCCAACGTTGACTTGGAATGGATAAAGGTTGTAGAAGTCATGGGGTCTTAATTGTCTCCACTTTATTCTGCTGGCAAACCAAACATTCCGCCACAAAATTTTGAATATCATATTTAAGGCCATCCCAAAAAAATTCTTTCTTCACCCTGTGGTAAGTTTTTAAAAATATTGAGTGTCCTCCTAAAGGAGAAGTGTTCAATTCCAAAAGAATCTTTTGTTTTAGTTGGGAATTCTTACAAAGATATAAGCGATCTTTGTACCATAAGGAATAATTTTTCCAACTAAATGTATCGGATGTACTAGGATCTTGCTGCAACTTTTGAATGAGTGTCCATACATCTTTGTCCTTCTTCCATTCATCTCTTGCTTCAGTTATCCAATCTGGTTGGATAATAGAAATAGCACAAAGAAATGCTTCCACCTCTTCATTCTTTCTTGAGAGTGCATCTGCAACAACATTAAGCTTTCCTTTTTTGTAGATTATTTCAAAGTCATAACCCAACATCTTTGTGACCCATTTTTTCTGCTCTTCTGAAGATAGTCTTTGTTCCAAAAAGTGTTTAAGAATATCATGATCAGTTTTTACCTTGAAGTGTCTTCCCATTAGGTAAGTTATCCATTTCTTTAGTGCATGCAGTATTGCTAACATTTCCTTCTCATAAATAGGTTTATGTAAATACTTTCCTTTGATTGGATGACTTTCAAAAGAAATGGGTCTTCCTTCCTGCATTAAAAGAGCACCAATTCCATTTCCTAAGGCATCACATTCCACAATAAAGGTTTTTGTGAAGTCTGGGATAGCTAAGACCGGTGCTAGGCACATTGCCTCTTTAATATGTTCAAAGGCCTTAGTTGCTTCAGGATTACATGAAAATGCATCTTTATTCAATAATGTTGTTATAGGTGCTGCTATTCTCCCATAATTCTTAACAAACTTGCGATAATACCCTGTTAACCCGAGAAATCCTCGCAACTGCTTTATGGTTGTGGGGAATTTCCATTCCTTAATGACTTTAATTTTGTTAGGGTATACTTTAACACCCTCGTGAGATACAATATGACCCAGATGTTAGGGTCCCGTGATTTGGCTGATTGGCAAGCCAAATGACAGTGTAACATCAAACCAAGCTTTGGAGCCCGAGGACCTAGCCTTCCTGGACTCAGAGAGGGCTCTCTCTATATGTGTAAGGGATATCTGTGTGTTTGCTTATTTGTGTTCTAATTTTAGGCTAGTTATGAAGTAGGTTTTTTGGGTTTTAGTTTTTAAGTTGTGAGGGATGAAACTGATCAAAGATATAAAATAGGTAACAAGATGTTAGATTAACTGGGCTATGGGGTCAAAAGGTCAAAGAAGCTATTAGATGACGATACAAGGCTATTGAAGGGCCGATTTGATTCAAGGTAGAAAGGATCTTTGGGAAAAATGGATTAAATGGACATCAAGTTTGTGAACAACAAAGGGTTTCGGGCATAACTAGTTTAATAGCAGACATAAACATGGTAGGGCAAACCATTAATCATGCAAAATGTAACTATAAGCTAATCAATACATTGAAATAAACATTCAAGCCATGCATAGAAGTATATGACCCTCTAACTTTGGGAAATGGCTATCAGACTTTGGGGAAAACATGTAAGGAATACAAACAACTTAACTTACTATGCCAGAACGCCTAAACACAGTACTTCAAGTCATTGGGCACTTTGAACAATGAGATTCGCATAGTTTTAGGCAAAGGGATAGATCGGAACTAGGCCTCCTTGGTTCAACAAGATGATAATCTAATCAGTCAAAGAGAAATTTCATGGATGGAACTATAGCTAGCCATAGGTAAGTAGGTCGTACCGTAAGTCATACTTAGCATGTATAGAACTATGAATGAAACAAGTAACAATATCCTCAAGCTGTTAAAGAGCAGTTAAGAATTCTTTAATGCAACTAAGGAAGAAGAAAACATGAAAGCTATGAAGATTCAGGAAATTTGAGGTGCATCCATGGGCATATCTCAAATTTGTTCTCTACTGATCTATAGCAAGCAAGAAACATGTATTCATGAATGAAAACTAGAAGACAAAACATAGAAAGAAACACTATACCATTCTACCAAGTCATGGAATCCATCAACAATCCTTCATCATTCATCCAAGAACATCCAAGAGGCAATCCAAAAGCATAACACAAGTATTTTCTTCCAAAGCTCATATGACCATATATTGCTTCTCTTCTCAAGTTCAGCCTCCTTTACAAATGAGAGCTTGTGGAATAAATAGGCTCAAGTGAGGAAAACCTCATGGTTCAACTTGCATCCTCATTGGCCTAATCAAAATATCTAAACTTGCCCTTGAGGCTTTGCAAAGCCCAAGGAACAAAATATCTCATAAAATATCTAAAAAATGCTAAAAAAGGGAATTTAATTGACTTTGCATAATTTTTCATGTGCAAAAATAGCTAAACGCACATTTGGAAAAGGCAGTTTTTAGAGGTTCAAAAATTACAAAAATATTTCAAATTTACATTAGAAAAAGGTCCCCTGACTTTCCGGAAACATTTGGCAGCCTTCCCGGTGTCGAAATGAGGCTCATGATAGCTCATTGGAAATATCTGAGTGTCTACTTTCCGGCGCAACTGAAATTTCCCCAATCTGATGCCTGGAAGTCCTCCAAATCTACATCTGTGTGTAAAAAGCCAGAAAATTACAGTCTGCTGATAGGTCAGGCAGAGTGTGCAAAATGCGAGCCTTTTTCGCTGTTTTGAAGGGGAAAATGATCTCCAAATGTTCTGAAAATCGCTGAGGGTGTGCTCATGAAATTATGGCATCCAATGATACCATTCTCCTCCCTTGATGAATCTTCAAAATGAAATGGCGAATTTATGAGTTTTTGATCAAAAACTCAAAAATGCCAAAAAACCAAAAGTTGTCAAAATGGGCCCAAAATTGGTATGCATGACCCTCAAGGGTCCTTGGCAACATGCTCCGAAACTGAAGCCAAAATGTCAAGTGCTGATGTGTCTTTCTTCTCTTTCCGTGCCGGGCGCTTCCCCTTTGTTTCCTTTAGTTTCTCTTGAGTGGCTTTTAGCTTGCGCCGGGCAAACTGATTTAGCTTTTGATAGTGTTGTGTCATCTTTTTTTGCAGCTCCAAGTCTCTGTTTGCCTTCTCAAGCTTCATCTCCAAATGTTTATTGGCTCTTTCTAGCCATGCCTCTTTATTACTTTCAATTTCTTGCTCAAGTAGTGCAGTGAGGGGAGTGGATTGAAGATGGGCTTGTTCTTCTTCCTTTTTCCTTTCAAGGGTTATTTTAAGCCCTATGGTTCTAGGCCTTTTCCGCCTAGGCTGGTCTTCTTCTTCACCCTCATCAAAATCACATACGAGCTCCTCTATTCTTGCTTGTGCTTTGGCAGCCTCATTCTTGTATTTAATTGCCCGTGTTTCATAAACTGCCATATGGACACTCATTTGTCTATTTTGGATCTCCAAGAAATGATTGAAGTTCTTTCCCGATGAAAGTCCTACTCCAATGCTTCAATTTGGCCCTCTCGATGGATTAGAAGGTTTTCCAGAATGCGGGCTTCATTCTCGCTGTCATCACTTTGGATTGGGATGATAGCCAATGCACCTCCATGTTCTTGACTTTCTCCTATCTTGCCTTTCCCTTTGCCCTTGAAGGCTAATCTTGCACTCTTCCTTCTTGGCATGCTAGTGAAAGGTTTCTTGGGCGATCTTCTTTTACTCCGGATAGCTCCTATTACTTTTGGAGTAACCACCTTGAGCATTTTCTTCTTTGCTGTCTTGGGCTTAGTCTTCTCGAGAGAGGAAAGCATGATGGCTTTGCCCTTGTCACTTTGTTTATCACCTTCCGGAAAAAGCCTTTCCTCTTGAAGCTGCTGTGCAACTTGAGGAGGCTGTAATGTATCATGAGAGGACTGTTGTATGTTATAAGGAGGCTGCTACTGCTCACCTTCACCATGCTGCTCAAACTGCTGTCTCTATTAATCATTATCAAGCTGCTGTTCTACCTCAATCCCTTGTTCAATTTGTGGTTCAACCTGTTGCCCTGACCATCAAAATCAAGTTGCTTTCCTTCATCTTTTTCTACCTGTTCATGCCTGTCCTCCTCTTTTTCTACCTGTTCATGCTCCTCCTCTTCTTGCTGTCTTGATTGTCCTGTGGTGATCCTGAGCCTTCTAGGAGTAGTCCTGCTAGATAAAGGTAAAGGGCGATGAATAGGCGGGGTGGGAGATATATGGACCGGAGGAACAGTGGAGAAATCCGGGTGACTATAAAATCATCTCAAGAAACCCCTTTCTTCTCCAGCTGATGAAGAATGATGATTTTGATTAGAGAATGATGGAAGAGAGAAGCTAATTGTTGAGATGGAGGCTTCTTCTAGACTAAGGATGCCATTTTCTCGATGCTCTTGCACAAAAAGTAAGGGAGATTGAGCTGCCTAGTTCTAGTGAAATGTATCAATAGTAGGACATGGTAGGCATAAACTCGGGTAAATCTCCCTTCACAAGTAAAATACTTCATTATGATCTTCATAAGAGGAGCATAACTGACAAGAAGATGAGAGAAAGGAAAAATAGTAGTGCATGTATCTCTGTGCTCGGGCTTGATGAAAGGCTTGTATTCATCCAAGTCTAGATAGGCCTGCTTGAACCATTTCTCACCAAGATATGGGATTTTGGTGGCTTTAGATACTGACCTCGGGGAAAACTTGAAATCAAGGCCTGCTACCTGGAAATGTTTGCTTTGGAACCTCAAGGCGCATAGGTGTGTCAAGGGCGAGAAACTTTTGACCTCCTGTACTCTCTAGCAGAAATCCAAACAACCTACCTCATGAAAATTGAAAAGGATGGATGGATGTGCATTGACCTCCTCAGTAGAAATTGGCTCATATCTCTTGTGTAAACCGCTTCTGCTGTCTTGCCTGGGCGGCATTTTGGGCTAAATATGTTCTTGAAGCACCAAACTGCCTCACTGTCTTTAAAATGCCTTCTTTAAGCTAAAATTTGTCAACCCACTGTTTTGATAAGGAAACAATGTCTTTGGATGTTTGTGCACAATATCCCTCTCAATACAAAACCTCTGCTCCTTTAAAATGTAGCTTTCTCAACCTTTGATATGTATTTCAGCCAGCAAAGAAGAAAAAACACAGTGAGATGAAGATAGGCTGTCAATTGAATTTGCTGTGTATAGTGACAAAGTCACCCTGCTCTGTGATGTTTGGAGGTCAACAGCCTATTTTTATATCTTTGACCAAGGTAAACTTCTCAACTTCACAATCCTGCCCTTGTTATAGTAGGAAAATCAACCAACAAAACTCATAGCATATACAGTCACCTTTAGTGCAGACACAGTCAATTTCACTGTTTATAGAACAAAGGTGACAGAGTTTTTTTTAAAAAAAGTTTCAAAGGTTTCAATAAAGCCTGTAGGAATTTTATCTTTTCAAACAATCAAAGCTCCTTTTCAATATAAAACCCTGTCCCTCTAGAAAAATGCTTTTATACCCTCTGAAAATCAACTTATCGAATGAGCTTGAAGAACAAAAAGGCAGTTAAGTAGTATACACAGTCAACAACTTATCTTTTTCTATGGTTGGTAGGGGTAACCTGCCCTTTTGATGCTTTGAAGATATAAGATACCCTTGTTCTTTGATGAGGTAAGGTGAAAACATAGATTTGAGTTCAAGACCCCTTTCCTTATAGGCACTTCATCAGCATATCAAATACTCTAGCACAGTTTTAAATAACGGATATCCATACAGCAAAGCATTGTTTTTCATATATGGTGATGTAGCAGTTTAAATGTGGAGAAGCTCCCCTTTGATCAAAACCTTAACCCTCATATGCAGCTCAACAGATATATGATGATATATAAACTTAGTCAAACTCAACAATCTGCCTTATTTAACTCCTTCAGTCTTTGCACTTATTCGATTCATATACCCTCAAACTGTACATATCAACCCTTTTATAGTTTTAAAACAAGGTTTATGGTAGACAGAGTTTGACCTATTTCACCACGGTCTTTGTATGCAATAACTAGCCCTTTACCACTTCAACAGTTTTGAAAAATTCAAGGGCAGTTTCAAAAATACCTCTACAAGTCGTGGACAACCTTTTGAATGGTTTGAGCAACCTTGAGGATCAATTTGGAGGCGTCTTAAGTGGTCAACAGGTGCGCGGCACTTCAGAGGAAAAGAGCGCCGCGCAAGAAACATGGTCGGGTGGCCTGTCGGGTCGGTGTCGGGCGCCCATGACCCGTAGCTACAGGAGCGCCGCGCACGGCTACAGGAGTGCTGCGCGCCTTTGTTGCACAGTGCAAAAAGTTTTCCCAGGAGCGCCGCGCACTTTTCCAGGAGTGTCGCGTGGTGCTCCAACTCTGAAAAACTCTGAAAATTGACTTGAAAACCTCGTTCACCACTTGGAAATTGCAGAGGGACGACTCGATCTTGCTTGGAGAATTTGAAAATGAAATTTGCCACTTCGATTTACTCCTTTGAAAACATGAAAACCCCAACAGTCGCTTTGTCAATTTATTTGGAGAGGGTGTATTTGAAAGGTTTGGAGATGTGTTTGCTTTCAAATCAAAACTTTAAACTTAGCTTTTCGGACTCCCCTATTTCCTTTATATCGTTTATCTGTTGTAGCAATGTGTGAAGAGACTTCTTCTTTGACAGTGGCATATTCATATTACCTTTACCTAGTCCTAGGACTTAAAACACATCTTGTGATCATTTTTTCACTCTTATAATCCTCTGTATATTTATTTGCAGTGCCCTTTGCTGAAGAAGAAATTGAACTATCACCTCAATATCTTTTATACTTCTGATTCTTGAATGACATACTTGTCTTTGTCATTTGAAAAGAGATGGCTTATCTTTTTAACTTGGTTTGACAATCTCTGCCTCCAGGTGCCTTATCAATTTTTCTCCAACTGTAGGTGCTAACAATTTATTTGGATTTATTCAGACTTTGCCATGGTGTGTTGATCAAGAAGGGCGCTGCTTCCAACACACTTTATCTGCTCAAAACATACCAATATGGTGTCTCTTGACCTTTAACTAATGAAGACCTATTTTTGTCTCAAGCTTTCCAAAAACTGACAGTATGTCAAAGCACCCCTTTTGCATATTATGAACAATAGTTTCAATTGTAATGCCTCTTGAGGAGATAAGCCAGATTTTCTGTGTCAGCTGTTATAAGCATATTTGAAAAGCACCTGTTTATATCTTTGTGTTGAGGAGACAAATATATGAGGTGTGAAATGGAAACTAGAATTACTCACAGACACCAAGGCTTTTATTAGCCATTTTCCTCCTAATGGAGCTCTGAAATCACCAACCCTGCTGCATCTGAAGAATGTACTTGTATTTGAGGTGGATTGTGGATTGCAATGTCGGGACTTGCACTGGCTCTTTTTAAATGATATCAAGATAGCTTATGTCTGGGGGCTGTATACTACTTGCCTAATTTTTCTCTATGTTTGTCTAGAAACCATAGACTATATTCCACAACCCAACAGAAACATAAGAGTACACAGAGGTCCTTTTTATTGAAGTGTCTTCTTGCTCAGCACTGACTTGAGCCATTCATACTAGAACCCCTGCAGAGATGTTTTGTTACAATAGCTTTGATCAATGGAGTCTCTTCTTGTTGCGCCATGATGATGATACCTGAAACTTCAATTGATCCTCTTTCTTTGGACATAAGACCTAAAAACTCTGCTTTCTCTTGATTTGAACATTTCTGATCTTAGCCCTGTTTTTGATAATCACTTTCCCTTAGAAACCTGTAGTTATTGTTTCACTGTTTAAAAACAAACCTGTCTTACAGTCAGTTTGCAATTTTTCAAGTCAACATTGGCCATCACCCTCTACTTGTAGATGAAGGAGGCGCCTTAACCCTCTACTTATAGATGAAGGAGGTTCTTGGCCATGAATTATTGACAGCTATTTTGACAGTGTTGTTTTTTCCTTTGTTGTGTTTTCAGGCTGAATGAAACTGCAAGATCTTGATGAGTAACTCTTTGTCCTGCATTTGCATCTCAGGCTCATGTTTCACATTGAGAAGCAGCTGTTCTTCTAATGTGGAGTCAAGAATTTTCTTCTGAGATGATGACATGTTTCCTGTGCTTGTAAAATCCATAAACAGTATAAAACACCTAAAATCAGCTTGAAATTTATGGTCTATGCATTGCTGAGACTTAAGGGTGTATAAGTGGCGTGACTTAGGGCTGTGACTAACTTCATTAGTAGAGTGGGAGGTCTGTTATGACTGGTCGATAGCAGATGGAGGTTTTTGGCTTTTGGATGATTGCCAAGGGAGAAATGTCTTAAAGTGCCACTTCCTAACTTAGGGGATGGTTTTTTGAACAGAACTAGATTGTCTTTTTGGAGCTAGTGGGCAGAATAGTATGGCTGAGGCTAGGTAGGATTTGATGATGGGGTTTCATCTCGTCATGGGCGGACTGAAAAGGTAGGAGAGAAAAAAAAATTATGGGTGTTTTCCCAGCTGGCAAATTTGACAAATTTTCAGATCGGCTGTTGGAAAACTGGGCTGTTACAACTAGTCATCACTAACAAGTAAAAAATACTGATGACTAACACCAGATATTCCACCTCTTGTACTCCAAAGAAGAATTTGGATGTTTTTGCATATAATTGTTTCTCCTGCAATAGTTTGAGCACCCTGTCGACATGTTCAACATGATCCTTCCAAGACCTAATATAGATTAGTATATCATCAAATTTTACTAGCACAAATTTTCTAAGGAAGGGTTTGAAAACGGAATTCATCAACCCTTGAAATGTAGAAGGTGCATTGGTAAGGCCAAAAGGCATGACCAAAAATTCATAATGACCCTCATGAGTTCGAAATGCTGTTTTTGGAATATCTTCAGTCTTCATTCTAATTTGATGATATCCTGAACGAAGATCCAACTAGGTAAAATAAATTGCTCCATGTAATTCATCCAATAATTCATCAATCACAGGAATGGGAAATTTATCTTTAATGGTGAGCTTATTGAGCTCCCTATAATCCGGACACATTCACCATGATCCATCCTTCTTGTGTACCAATACTACAGGAGCGGAGAAAGAACTTTGACTAGGTTGAATTATACCCGCCTCTAACATTTCTGCAATCATACGTTCAATTTTGCTCTTTTGGACGTAAGGATATCTATAAGGCCTGATGTTTGGAGGAACACTTCCTGGAATCAAATGAATAGCATGATCATGATCACGACTAGGTGGGAGTCCTTTGGGAGTTTCAAACACCTTGGAATGATTGTCCAAGACTTGTTGGAGATTTGGAGCAATAGATGATTTTGATGTTGGAACTTCTAATGAGCATAATTGTGCAATTACTCCTCGTTGTTCTTTCTTTAGAAGCTTTGTCATGAAATTAGAGCTTATTATATTTCCCGGCTTCCCCGCAATACCCCGTAATTCGACTTCCTTTCCTTCTGAAAAAAATTCAAGAAAAGTTCTTGAAAATTAAAAGCCACCGTCCCCAAAGATTGTAACCATTGTACTCCTAGTACAACATTAGCACCTCCCATAGGAATGGAAAGCATTGGAATAGTAAATACATATTCCCCCATGGTTAGCTTGATATTATGGCATTTTCCAGAGCAATTTATAGTTCCTCCATTTGCAACCATTACTTCACATTTTGGTGCTGGGTATAGGAAACAATTTAATTCCTTGGCTACCTTACAATGAATAAAATTATGGGTGCTACCTGAATCAATCAACACTATTACCTTTTTCTTCTTGATATGTCCTTCGATCTTGAGAGTTTGAGGAGTGGTAATTCATGCCAGTGCATTACATGATATAGTCGGATTCATTTCTTCCTCTTCTAGGGCTGGTTCCTGGTGTATATCCTCTTCTTGTTCATTTTATTCTTCCTCTTCACAATCTATGTAAAATAATTTCTTCTCAGCACACTTATGACCTTTAGTGTATTTTCTATCACAGCTGTTGCAAATCCCTTTTACTCTTTTTTCTTCCAATTGTTGTGGTGTCAACCTTGTAGGTTGCGGAAATCTAGGCGTAGCAACACTTCTTTATAGAATTGAGTGGTAGGCTTCCTTTGTTAGAAAATTAAATATTACAGAGCAATGCAAAACATAAAATATGTTGAAAATAAAAGCACACAAAACACATAAAACTAGAGAGACACAGATATACGTGGTTCACCCAGTTTGGGCTACGTTCACCCCGAACAGCTAGTCCTTCCTTTCTATTATCCAGCAAAAATGAAGAGACAAAACCTATAGCAGATCCACTGTAATATCCTCTTTTCTCTCTCACAGTCTCCCTCTCTGTTTCTCGCTCTGAGAATACACATACAATGCACATCCGCTATACAATGCCCTCATAAAAGCGAGGGGTTGCCTTCTAGGGAAAAAAATCCTAATCTAAACATAACTTCTACCGTCAGATCATTTGCCTAATGAACGGCCCAGATTGACTAGAAATTGCTATACTTTTACAAGGCAATTTTACATCTGTTTTTAGCTTCAGGGGTGCTGCCCCCGAAAACCCCCGCCAGGGGGGGCTTCGAAAAGGGCTGCCCCACCCCCCCTGGATCCCCTACGACAACGATTAATTACGGCGGTGTTGCCGCCTCTTTTAAGGTACAGGGGTCCAATGTTGTGATACAAAGTAAACAAGATAATCAGGCTCCACACCCAACATCCTTGTCGCCATTATTTTACATTCAACTTTCTTGCCAACCTAAATGCCTTCTCCAATGAATCTGGCTCCAAAACACGAACTTCATGTTGGATGTTATCCTTTAAAGTGCCTATGAAGAGATCGATCATGTGTTCTTCTGGAATATCAGTTACCCTTATATTCAATTTTTGGAAGTCCTCAATGTGCTGCCCCACTAAACCCTTTTGTTTGAGATTTATCAATTGGATAAAGAAGGTGTTTCTCTTCGTATCCTCATAATGTGCTATCATTTCCTCCATAAAAATTGACCAAGTGATAATTTTTTTACGGGAGCAAAGCCATCGATACCATACAAATGTATTTTGTTCTAAATGTAAAGTTTCAATGCGTACCTTTTGTGTGTTTTGCACGTTATGGAGATCAAAATATTGCTCCATCTGTAGTATCCATGTTACAGGATCCTTTCCATCAAACTTCCTAATATCCATTTTTGGAATATGGTGGTTCTTCCTGCCAACATTAGAGTTTATGAAATCACGATTAACATTTAATTTTTTCTCATCATGAGGTTCTTCTACTATCTTTTCACCATTAGGAAACATTTCTTGTATCAACTTTGTCAAACCTTCCATAACATTCTTCATGTTTTCCATTTTCTCATCGATCTTAGCTTCTATGTCATCCATCTTAGATTCCATGCCAACCTCCATGCCATCTATCTTAGATTCCATGCCTTTCTTCAAACCATCCATATTATTCTTCACACCATCGATCTTTGCTTCCACGCCTTTCTTCAAAACTTCCATTTCATTTTTTGCTGCTCTTTGCGAGAGCGAAATTTGGTGCACTTTCTCTTGTAATTTTCATAGATCATGTTGCAATTCTTCATCTTCATGAGTCATAGTAGAGCCTTCTGAAGGATTAATGGGTGTTGAATTATTTTTATGGGGCATCTTTTAGAACCCAATACTGATATATATTCTACAATATGCCCTTGGAATCAATTCAAGACTTGTGAAATTTGGAAAAAAAAATACACACCTTTTTCTTGCTTTTGAGGAGCTCGATCTTGAAATTGGATTATCTCTATGATTGCAGCACTTCAATATTTGAATTTCAGTATCAACGTAGCCCTTTGAATTATATTTTGAATGCCACAGGTCTGACCTGATTTGGATTCTCCAAGACAAAGTTGTGTCCAATCTCCCACAATGACCTAATTATGGATTGGTTCAGTAGAGTGAACTTGTACGACTTTCCACGTGTCACTGTTTCATCCTTCGGATCTGAAATTGATATCCAAGAAACTAAAGTTCGTTTACTTGTGACCACTTTTTATGGCACTCCAATCCGATGCTCAGAGAGAGAATTATGAAGATTTTCTTATGATCAACTCTTTGAGATGAAATTCAAGAGCCTGAAAAAGCACTACCTGCCACAGATCATATCTCCGAAAATATTTCGAACCAAGCTCTGAAATTTTTTGAAAATTTTCCTTAGGGTGTTGGCTTTGCACCCTAAAAATTTCAGCTTCTGAGACTTCGTAGAAAAAAATTTATAGCGCAAATTCCACGATGACTTGTTTAAGAGCCTGAAAAAAGACCTGACTTCCACAGATCATATCTCCAAAAATATTGCGAACCAAGATCTGAAATTTTTTGATGACGTTCCTCAAGATTTCGACTTCGCACCCTAACAATTTCAGCTTTTGAGGCTTTGTAGAAAAAATGTTATAGCGAAAATTCCACGATGACCTGTTTGGAGCAGTGAAACCCTAGAATCCAAAGCTTTGATACCAAATGTTGTGTAACCAGCTCCAAAAATAGAAGAAAAGAGATATCAACGCCTTAGAAATAAGCCACTTCGAGGGAGAAACCTCCAATACATTACATAAATGAACAATTCTTGCATGATACTTTTTACAAAACCTCCTTTATATTATAGGAGTCCATGTGGCCATAATGTAATCCTAGTGGGCCACAATGTAATCCTAGCCGACCTAAGAATAATAATTTAAGGGCACAATAATAACAAAATGGGGGTTACAAGGGTACAATAATAACAATAAGGGGATTACACTAATAACAATAAGGGAATATACTAGTAATATAGGGACATAACAGAGCATCAATCCATGAAACATCTTTCATCAAATCTAAATCAGGTGGTCTCCCAGGTGGTATACCACAAGATAATGATGTCTCATGGATCATTCCCATGTCAAGAACAGATGGTAACATATTGTGACTGCTTCCACTACGCAAATCCATCTCTGATTGATGTGTGGAAGTATCATGATAAGGAGAAGTTGGAGCAACTCCCCCATCTTCCTCTTCATCACCCACCTTATGCAAGATCTCATAGTCTAAGGTTCTCCCTTTAGATGCAGTTAACTCATGAAAACCCATCATCTCCTTGGTGTCAAGAGTCTTGATCACAAAGGACTGATCCATCATAGTGTGTGTTCTAAAAATTGGATGCAATGTTGGAACACATTTCCTCCATTATTTTGTCTCTTTGTCTATCATCATAGACACATGCTGCTCATCCTCTTCATGTATAGTATCCTTGGGGCCTTCTTGCAAAGATACAAGAGCCCTCTTAGTGGAAGCAATAGTTTCAGCTCCATCTCTCAATAAAAATAGATCTCCTCCTGTTGTCACAGCGCTGGAGGAACTCTTTAGTTCTTCTTCTTTCTTCTCCTCATCAATGGAGTATGCCTCATCAATAAGAGATCCTTTCACTTGATCTCTCCTTGAAAGAGGAACACTCATGTCTTCTTCTTGAGAAGAAGGTTCTTGATGAAGTAGGGCCTTTTCCCTTGCAAAATCATGTAGCATATCTTTAACCCCTTCAACAATGTTCTGAAATGGAGTTATCTTCATGGATCTTTCCATCTCATGTAAAGGTTCTGATTTCTTGGGCTTAGTTTGTTTACCCAAAGAAATTTCAGATGGCATAGAATCAAATCTTTCACTAACCTCCTAGTGAACTTTGCATAAGTAGAGATGTTTTCATTTTTCAATGAAGAAGACTCAAATAACCACTAGGCATATGATTTACCTTGGAGGTACAACGCTGCTACTCTTATGGCATCTTCTTCATAAACTTGATGCAGATGAAAATATGTGTCCAACTTCTTTACCCAAGACTTGGTTAAGCTCTTAGGTGACCCATCAAAAGTAGGTAGGAAAGTTCTACCCAAGGTGTGCTGCATGCACCCTCTTCTTCTCATAGTTCTGTTGGATCTTCCTTCTTCTTTGAGTTGAAAAAACACTAGGAAGCTTAGATTCTCTTTGAATCTTTTAGACTAGGATTCATATTCTCGAAGATAGTCACCAAGAGTCTCCTCTTTTGGTGTCTCTCCTTCGTCTTCTCCTCTTGTAAGGAATGTAGGCATGCTACAATGTTGTAGATTAGATTTTGTGGCTGAATTCTCACACACACCATATGAAGTAGTGGGGCTTCCTTCATGTGCAAAAATTTTCAAAATATTTTCTTGTATTTCATTCCTCACTCCCCTGATTTCATTCTTCAGCTCATGCATAGTTTGGAACAGAGTTTTTGAAAACTATTCCCCTTTCAATCTTCCAGATGAAGGATTTGGACCCTTGTCTTCATGTCTTCAGTGTAACCACACTTCTTCATCAGTCTTTTCTTTCCATGAAAAGACATATGGGCTCTTCAGTAATCAAAGCATAGGCTGTGCCAAGATAGATGCTCTGATACCATTGTAATATCCCCAATTTGGATTGCTAGCAAGGCATGCCTGAAAACACACTTTTCAGGAATATATGCTACAGAACTAGAAATCATCCCTTTGATCCCTTAGATCTGATAATCTAAGACCCAAATCCAAGAGGAGATCAGAAACAAATCTTTCTAGGTGGGATAAACAGATCTCCCACACCTAGTACAACTGGAAAATTGCCCAAAGAAGGGACTGTAGCACTATGTGACAAAACTGCTCAGAAAATAACGTATTTCAGGAAAATATATGCAGGAGGCAAATATGGAGGCTCAATATGATTGTTTATAATAGTAATTCAGAGTTATATTGAGGCCCTTACATTATATAACATAAAGAAATATACTTTACATGAAGATTTACTAAAAAATAAGAGGTTGCAACCATATGATATGACTGTACAAGCTTGAAAGCATTGTTTTATTAGCTGAAAAGAGATGTAAGTTACACTTCAGATCTAGAGAAGATTTTTGTACAAAAATATATATCTATATTATATCTGTACACTATAGATTCTCCTCTTCAAAAGTCCCTTGGGATTTTCAGCAGAAAATGATGTACATGGAGTAGAACTGAGATCAAATGCAGCTGATCTACAAAATGATTCATAATTTCTGAGGAAAATACATTAGTATTTAGATCATATCTGAATGGAACATTGATTATATTTGTAATCCATGGATCACCACAGTGAAGGGTAGATTCCCAACACTAGAGATCTCTCCTCCTTGAAGTGCCAAAAGACCCTGCAACTTTCTCCTTGCAAATAATGCAGTTCTGGAAGATGGACTGCATTGTAGGCTCTAGAGCATGATGTGGCCTCAAGCCAAGAGCTAAAAATGAGCTCTCCTCATTCAATACTCTCTTTCCAGGGGGTAGAAGGCATTCCCACTGAAAAGAGGCACTAGAATGGCTTAGATCTGAATAGATATAGCCTCCACTTGCTGCAACATACAAAGAAAACCAAACCCTCAACAGGATCTGCATTGTAGTTGGAAGAAGAGCTTGTCCAAATTCCTAATAGTGGTCAAGAAATGTAGGACTCCTCCAAGAGGCCCCTCAAGGAAGAGGTGGGATTCCCGATCAGGAACACCCTAGTGATAAACAACACTATTCTCGGCTAAACAGCTAGAGAATGAGAAGTGTCTAAACAGAAAAATCCTTTCAAGACAATATGTTCAACAACCCTTCTCATGTTGTCCCTCTCCTCCTTAAATAATATGGAAACCTTGCCAAACCCTAAACCATCTCAATGATTTAGCTACATTCACATGATTAGCCTCCAACTAAGACTGCGTTGTGCTTCTACGTGATTCAATGTATCTAGACAGTGCTATTGATTTGGTCCAGTTGACCTAGTCAAATGACTCAATCCCTTTCACACATAAGGGTGTTTTTCTAAGCAGCCCAAATTTAGCCTTTTTCACATGGGCATTGATTTATTTTGCTATTTTAGGAGTTTATTGATCCTCCTATACAATTTTATTCATGCAACAAGAAAAATGAAACAAAATTGTGCATTCCCATTAGCTTGGGCTATTTGGGAATATTACAAAGGAATGACCTTCCAACATGTACCTTTGGCATGGGAGATGTTAAGGAAAAGAACAGCCATATGCCAGACATTCCTTTTGATAGATTATCAGCGTTGTCACTATGGGAGATTGATCCATATTGGAAATCCCAACTGTTGGTGGATTACACCAAGGATCTTCACACATGCATGATACTTGATGACCAACTACATGAAGAGGGATATTTAGTCTAAGAAGGAGTCTTACTATCATGGTAGGATCTTCTTGTCTGGAGCCTCCAAGATCAAGGAGAAGTTGCTACAAAGACCTTATGAGGAGTTCTTTTTCAGCCACACATATTCCATGAGATTCTACAACATCATCATGAGGAGCTACACTTGGAAGGGCTTTGAAGGAGAACTATATTAGAATTTTCAAAGATTCATGTACCATGTGGAGTTGGGGCAGAAACATAACTCTATAAAGGAGTTAATTCAACCACCTATTTCTTCTTTTGAGAGGGGAGATAGATCTATGCACCACTCCATTTTTTTAAGGAGGAATTTTGGTGAAGAATATGCTCATGTAAATAATGTTCCATTTTATTATTGTTTGCATTCTGTCAAAATGTATATGCAGGTAATAACTCCAAGAAGGAGCACTATACCATACAAACTTCATGGCCAACTTTGGGTCACAAATTTTTTTGAACATGGCCACTCCCTTGGAAGACAAAGGGAGTTGATTTTGTATCATGATGGGTGCCTTCCTAAGGCACCAAATATATCTAACACTTTCAGCCATAGTGAGATGAATTGGTAGAAAGTAAGTGGTGGGGAAACCACTTACCACATCTTGGTCTGATGTAGTCAGGAGATGCACTGTGCTAGTTCCACATGTGGGACTATGACCCACCTCCATATGCACAAATTTCTATTTTTATGCATGTAGTTTTGATCCCACACATGGATGATGTACTTGTCCTTTTTATGGGAATGTATGGAGGGAGGATGGGAGGTATGTATGTTCCCTATGGGATGGATATTCTCCATGTTCACTATGATACATGTTTCAGGGAGAACATTGGCAAACCATGTTTGCTTCATTTGAACTGTTGTCTCCTTATGGGATGGATTATTTGCATCTCATGAGAACTTTGGAGGAGAAATTCATGGAGTTATGGATTGGTGAACAATCAGATTATGAGGAAATATTATCACATATTGGTGTCACCAATGGAGGAAGGAAAGATTTGCAGCACTCACCTTGTCAGTTGCTTGAGGAAAAACAACATTTGGGAAGGGAGGACTGTAATATCCCCAATTAGTCATGAGTAATTGGAATATTCAAATTTGTTTTATTGCTTTTTTTAAATAATAAGAGGGCAAAGGAGGTCCAAAATTCTCCTTAATAATGAATAAATCAATGCCAAATGTGAAAGAGACAATCTTGGCATCTTAATTGAATAACCCTTGGTGTGAAATGGGCTGGATCACTTTGACTGGGTCGACCTTGACCAAATCTACAATGCTGTCATGGAGGAGTGGCCATTAATGAGGTACAACACAGTTTTAGATGGAGATTTTTTGTGTGAATGTAGTGATATTTTTGGATGGGATTAGGGTTTGCAAGCTCATATTCTATTTAAGGAAGAGGATGGAAGCCATAAGAAGGGGTTGATGTATATGATATTTTTGAATATATGGTTTGTTTAGACATATATCTTTCTCTTGGTGTTTAGCTGAGATAGAGTGTTTTTTAGCACAGGGTGTTCCTGATCGGGAATCCCACCTCTTCCATTGAGTAGCTCTTGGAGGAGTCTTTCACTACATTTTCCACTATCTGGATAAAGGCCAAGCTTCTTGGAGTCTTCTTGCACTACTACAGTGCAAATCCTGTTGAGGGTTTGGTTGTTTTTTCAAGTTGCAACAAGTGGAGACTAGATCTCTAGATCTAGGCCATTTCAGTGCTCCTTTTCAGTGGAGGAGGTTTCCACTTCATTGGGAGGACAATATTGGAGGGAATTGGGCTAATTTTCAGATCTTGGCATTAGGCCAAACTTATTTTGATCCCCACAACACAGTTTACTTCCAGATTTGCATTATTTCTATAGGAGGAGTAGCAGGGTGGTTTGGCACACCATTTGGAGAGATGATTTTCTAGTGATGAGGATTGGCCTTTCACTTTGAGGATATATTGGAGGAGGCTATTTTATTGATAATATCAGATAGGCCTCACTTTCCATAATTTTATTTTTCTGTAGATCTGCAGTCTTAGATCTAAGATCTACAACTTGTACTTGGTGTTTTGCTGAAAAACCTTGAGGGGTTCTTGAGAGGAGCTCGTATAGTGCATGGATCTGGTATAGATCTGAATTTTGATGCACATATAAGCTCTAGATCTGATTTATAATATAATTCCATTGCAGAGCCAATAAAATAATGATGTAAGGGTTTTCTAGCTTTAATACATGGTTGGAGCACCTCTTATTGCATGATTTTTGTCCATTGGAGGCTTGTATTTCCTGTTAGGCATCTTATGGCCCATTTAATATGTATATTTTGTTGCTGAAATAACATATGAAAGGTCTCCATATTGGCCTCTTTCTTCATAAATGATGATCTGCGTTACTGTTCCATCATTTTGCACTATATTCCTACTTTTCCCATTTGGGAATATTACAAAATTTGTTGGGAAGGGAATGAGGAAATTGAGGATGAAGAGAAAAGGTTCCCATAAGGGAATAATCCTTAAGCAATCCCACCCCAACATGTTGATATGGATGTGGGGTTTCTCCCACGAGAGGGATTCTTTCAGTAACCTGAGAATTAGTGGCAAATGAAGTGAGCTGATCAATGTCTACTGTACCTCCCTTATGAGGGAAAGTGACCATTTTGAAATAGGTCAAAGAAATAGAAACCATAGCATAAACCCACGTACAACCTAGTATAAGGTTATAATTGAACGGTTCGTCGATAACTTCGATTTCTACTGACACCATCTTGCCACCTAATTCTACTTGTAATGAATTCATAATTCCACATGGATTGAAGCCTCTTCCATCAAAATCCTTTAGAGTATTCAGTTCTTGATTTAATTGGGGAGTCCAATGGCCTTCTAGCAAGAAAGTGACATGATATAGGTTGAAGCTACTTCTTCCACAATGGAGAGATGAACGGTATTATTTTGAATGACAACCTGAATCGTGAAATATAATTGGGCTTGAAGTTGAGCCATATAATTCTCATGGATAAAAACTACGAGGTTGGAATATGAGGGATCAATGCATCCAATAATAGAATGTAAATCCTTCTTCTGGGTGGGACAATTTTACAACACCTTGAGAGTTGACATAGCTGAAGGGGCTTGAGCCAGATCCCTCAACAATGTTGTAATTCTCAGCAGCTCTTGCACAAGGGTTGAATGCATATTTATGGATAACACACTTGGGAGGCTTAATCTTCAATTAAGTAGATAATTTATTTATAGTAAGATCATATGGAGATGCAACCGAAATAGCAGGTTGATCAGTAGCCTAACCAATCGATGGATTCACATTACCATAGTCTTTATTCTCGGTGGCCACCATAACACCATTTTTTGGATTGGTAGAGGAAATCATCATAAATGAGTTAGAGGAAGTGGGATCTCGAGCAACCATATTAGTCTCTTGATTTAGAAACAGATCTATCAACACAACGGGTGCAAAGAATGATTTAATAAATTGATAAATTCCACTCGATGTGGACAATCACGAGTGAAATGATCCTCATTAAAATTAAGCATGGATAATGAGGTTTCTTCTTTTCTTCAGAGGAGTGATTATTTTGTTTATCCTCCAGATGATTATATTTCTCATTTTTACCTTTGGATTTATTATTACTCCCTATTTGCTGAGATTTTCCTTTTGTGGATTGAACAACATTCATCTCAGAAGTAGAAGCCACAAGAGTAGTGGAAGGAGGGTTCTGGGAATCCATAGCAAGAATCGAACCAGATGGTTTAATCACTGAATATTGGCTAGCATAACCTATCACGCCATCAGAGACATATGACTCTTTACCGGGAGGTTGAGGAACATGATTGGAAGGTCACATTGAATTTGGTATTTTATCATAGAGTGTTCCAGATTGGGTATAAATAAGATCAAGATAAATTACCTGCTCTTCATCACAAATCCACCTATAGCAATGACTTCCATTATGGATGGTAAAAAATAATTAATAAAATATTGAGCTAAAAACTAATCAGGAACAAAATCTTTAACCAAATGAAGATGACATTGCCACTCATGAATGTGATTAGAAATGTACGTGGAATCAGATTATTTGAAATTGGTTAAAATTTCAGTACCAGTATCACATCGAATGGGTAACTAGAAATGCGTGAAGAATGTGGTAGCTAAAGCACTGAAATTATCTAATGAAGTTTGCAGTAATTCAATATACAATTTTGTTTCCGTACCAGTAACTGTGCGTTAGAAAAGACGTAAATGGATAAAGTCATCATTGAGAGAGTTCAAAGAACACCATAAATGATAAGTCACAACATGTGTAGATGGGTCTTCTCTAGGATTTCCATTGAATTTAGGGATATCATTGGGAAATTGTGTTGGAATAACCAACCACCAAGGAGAATGGGAAATGGGATCATTGGTTAGCTGAGTCATATCTATAAATTAAAAAGTTGATACAAATGGAAACTCCCTATTCAAGTCTGGTGGAGGATACCCTGGTTAATATGGGATGGACTGAGGAACATGTATATGTGCTTTAGGATAGGGAGGATTATGGTAACCGAGATACACATAACCTTTCTTCCCAACCCTAGGATAACCTTATAAAGGTTGAAATGGTTGGGTTTGGATTTGATGACCTTGGTAAGGTATTTGAGTTATACCTTGATATGGTTGATACGTTTTCCCTCTGGGATTTTGCATCTTCCAAATATAAGCTTGGTTAGGTTGTGCTTGTTCAATACCATATACATTTTCACCCACTTAAATTTTAGGAATAACCTGACCAAGCGATGAATATTGTAAGATACCTTGAAGAGGATGGGAAAATGGGGCTTGAGAGGCGCCACAAACTAGTAGAATAGGTCAATTTAAAGATATTACATTAACTTGAGCTTGAACAAGTTAGGGTAGGCTAATGAGTAGGAATCTGAGATGCATATGGAATAGGTTGAGATATTATAGATGAAGTCACAAACGAATCAGGTTGTACGAGCACTGTAGGTTTCCAAAAATTGATATCCATTCTGGAATGTGCAGGACTCGAATGAGGCTGAGCACTAACTTGTGATATTTGATGAGAACATGTAAATACCCCCCCAACAAGTTCCCCAATACTTAAAACCGAGGGGAATACAAAATAAACTTCCTCCATAGAGGAGGGTTCCCAAAATGAGGTGGATTGGGATATTGTAGGTGTCCATACCCAGTGACATAAGGACTAGTATGCTGCTGAATTGTAGGTGTAGATGGAGGAGGAGAATAATGTGTAATGATCATAAAAGAAGTGCCATATAATATTTCAGAAGATGATGACATGGGATAAGTCCATGGACTGGATGCCATTCCAGAAAAGGTACCATACAATGATTGGTAACCAGGCAGGACAAACAGGCCACCATGCACATGTGTCTTCGAGGATGTTACAAACATGGATGAAGTTGCAACATGGGTTGTATCATTCATAGTAGTAGATATAGGATGAGAAACCATAATGGATTAATTCATGGTTAACTGTCCCAAAGAGAATTTCCAAGGGAAACTCAAGGGTAAGTTGAAATGAAATGAATTAGACAAAGGAGCTTGTGATGGAGTATGAGGAGAAGGAAAATGATGGGTCTAGTAAAGATGGGTCCCTCTCAAATGAATATGAGAAGAGGGTCTAGGCTCTTCCTGAGGAATATCCTCAGTGCTCACAATACCAGGTGGAAGTGTTTCACCGCCACGTCAAAGATATATAGGTTATGGTTGGGTCTAACATAGAGGAAGAGAAGAAGAAGGTCCCGAAGTAACAAGTGTATATAACTAAGGCTCCTTGGGTATAACCTTAGGTTTTGTTGTCTCTAATTCAAGATAATCATGTCCAATATCCTTAGGTAATGAAATATCAAGTGTTTCTATTTATACTGTGTCAGACTCACCATCAAATGAAGAAGTAATATTAGGTTCAGTACTCAAAGGAAGGGATGATTCTGGTGGATCTATTTCAGGGGGAGGACCAGAAGTAGTAGCTCCTGAAGCATTAGATTCAGTAGTCTTCATATTTTTATTCTTCTAACTATGTCCAAGAGTTTCCTCAGGTGGAAGAGGAGGAAATTTTTTCATACTACGTGAATGACGAGGTTGAGGGGGTTGTTCTTTCGTGTTGGTTTATTAAATTTTAAAAATTAACAAAAAAAATAAATAAAAAAGGGTAATCTAGGAAAAGGCTTTACCAAGAAACTATGAACTACATTATACCACCTTATAGAACCAATTATTTATGTATGGGTAGGAAATATCCCTGAAAGATATGTTTGGTGTATCATAGTATACAAGGTGGAAGACTCAGTTACCTAAGGTGAGGATATAAACCTAGTGTGGACTTCCAAACTATACTCAATGGTACGTGGAAGTGTTGTCTATTTAAGTGCTATCTAATGCGTAACCTTATGATGAGAGAATTCCCATATAATTTTCATGTGTGGAATTCCATCCAATCTATCTGAAGGTACGTGGAGAATGATTTGATACACTTACGTACATGGAATGGGAATTCACACATGGAATGAAATGCTAGAAAAAAAATGACAAATCCTATGTTTATAGATGCCAAAACACGTCTCTATCCTAGAATCGTAGATGTTTGCATTAATGCTCCTTACTATTGATTCAATAAATTTTAAAGTTTATCTTGAATTATGTTTCAATTTTCAAGGCTCACCATGAATTTCACCTAAATATCCTAAAGATGAAATCTAACATGACAAAATGAATCTTTCTTTTCATTAAAAATCTATGTATAGGAGGGAAGAGAAAAAGGGGTGTTGCATCATACAAGATGCAACAAACAAAATTTGTTAAGTCAATTCCCCTAGTACAGTTGTTCCAATTTCCAATTTCACACACAAAACCCTAAATGCAATGCAAAATGTAAAATGATGATATTTTTATTTTCAATCCACTTAATTTAAAAATGAAATGAAAACTAAGATGCTTGCTAAATCAATGATAAAATAAAATATACATAATGATGAATGTAATATCAATTCTTTCAATCAATCAATGATCAAACAAATTTTTTCTAATGACCTAATTGACAAGAACAAAGAAAATCCAAACAAATTCTCATCAAAGGCTACTAAAACCAAAAGAAAACAAATTGAAGGCTTTTTAAAGACCAAGAGACACTCAGGGACGTAAGGAAAACTAGCTGGAATGAAGAATATCAGAGAGAAAGGAACAACAGTAATTTTTTTGCATCTAATGTTGTGAAACCAACTCCAAAAATAGAAGAAAAGAGATATCAATGCCTTAGAAATAATCCACTTCGAGGGGCCAACTTCCAATACATTATATAAATGAACAATTCTTGGATGATACAAATGACCAAAACCTCCTTCTATATATAGGAGTCCATGGGGCCATAATGTAATCCTAGCCGACCTAACAATAATAATTTAAGGGCATAATAATAACAATATTGGGGTTACAGGGGTACAACTATAACAATAAGGGGGGCTACACTAACATAATAAGGGACTACACTATTAATATAGGGACCTAAAATCTAACATTAATCAACACAGGTGAATAATGGGTGCTAGTTCTCTGCATCGCAGGTGCAAAGAAGGAGAAGGTGCACTGGGGCGCTCTGTCTCCAGACCACAGGTAATGTTGATGCAAATCTGGACAAATTACGACAAAAAAAATAAAATAAATCTTAGAGAAATGTTTTCCTAAGGTAAATCAAGGATTGAGTGAGGAAATGAAGGTCATTTCAAGAGGTGAAACAAGTGCTAAGGTCAATGAAACCACCAAGGGAAAGAAACGATCCCTAGTGGAGTTGCCAATTTTTTATACCTAATTTACAATTGCGGACAAAAGTATCTTCCCTAGACCTAGTGGACTGGCCTATAACAATAGAAAGAAAAAAAATATAGAG
The DNA here is from genome assembly GCA_034641835.2 of Pinus albicaulis. Lineage (NCBI taxonomy): Eukaryota > Viridiplantae > Streptophyta > Pinopsida > Pinales > Pinaceae > Pinus > Pinus albicaulis. The sequence continues at coordinate 1,611,384,167 of CM076579.1, forward strand.
TTCCCCTTAGATAAATTTAAGAATGGGAAAGAGGCTTACTCGGAATCCGTCACAAGATTTACTTTCCTCCTGGCTTGTAAGCTCCAATCGTAGCTCCAAATCCTATAATTAGAACCTACACATATCACCAAAAGAAGCCAAGGATCCACAACATCTATAATTACTCTATTCAATGAATCAATGAGGCATTGAAATACATGAATTTAAATAGAACATAACACATATATGAAAATATGATACTCTTTTTATTAATAGAAATAGGGGAGAGTTTACAACCAAGAATAGTAGCTGATTTTGTAGAGATCTCCCCAAATTTAATTTTCCTACCTTATCGCCAAGTGCACTTCAATGTCACCCTAAATATTTTCTTATATTCAAGGAAGAAACATGAGGGCATGATCAGTCTCCAAAATCCAACCCTGATGCTATGAATGGTAGTAAATTTATAGGATAGGGATAGTACTTTAGGATTTACCATAATGAGCTTGAGATCCACTTATGATGGGAGGTGTTAGCCACCTATAAAATTTGTTATAGAAAAAGGTGGCTAAGACTTTTTGAGCCTTCAAGGAACAAATTTCATTGCTAAAAATTGTTGGCTCTTGAAGACTCTTGAAGGCCTCATGCCTATCCTCTGTCCGAAATTCACTTCTGTTCCCATTTTACACTTAGAAATCCTGCTAATTTCCAAGACAGATTACTACTGCGAACACCATTTTCCCCTTTCCCCTCTTCCAAAACTAACCTCTTGTTCTCTCCTTTTCCCCCATGAAATGTCTCATTTTCATGATTTTTCTCTTTCCCCTTCATCAGAAACCCTTTGATTAGGTTCAAAGACTCCTTCTTTGCCTTATCAGAACCCCTCTAAACCTTTGAAAATCATCAAAAATCCATAAAAATCATATTTTTTATGTATTGTGAACTTAAGCCCCCTTGGGCTAAGTTTTTAACCCCCCCCCCCCTCCATACGCCCAGCTGCCAGGATCGAGCGCTAGTCCTTTAAGCACTTATTGTGTCACCCAATCGCCTTTAGCCCCTTCCTCCATAAGCCCCTAGTCATACTACCCTTCATATAACCTTCGACCCCGCAGATGAGCGTTTATCCGCTTTAGATAAAATATTTCTCGGCGAAAGTTTAAAACCTTGGTTATATATTAAAAATCGTCGGCTTTATTATTTTATAAAATTTCTGTCAGTTCCAATTTTAAATCATTCCGCACCGTCGATCTAATCTGAAGATCGGATGGCGCGGAGTCCATCTCTCTTGTGGTCCCCGCATTCCACTCACCATTTTGAAAACCAAGTGGTATCTATCGCACCGCCTTTGGGGCGAGGGTTGTTTTTTCTGATCGGCAGCGATTGCATACATTGGCTGACACGCGTCCTGGGCACTGTTCATAAAACCGCTATCCATCGCGTGTTAAAATTCGGATGTGGACCCTGCACGATATTGGCATCCACCGTCCGATCTAGGGCGGGTCATCCAATGGCTATTACTCACCGAAGATGCCCGACAGTTAACTGGGCTACGGCGCAGCATCCAATTAATTCATGCCGTCGATCTAATCTGCAAATCGATGGTTCATATTTCATTTGCCACTTCCATCGCCCAGTCAACATTTCTCGTTTTTACTTTCCATTTTCCGTTCCCGACCGTCGATCTCTGCGCGATCGATGGCCCTGATTCAAAATTTTCTTCCGCCTTCACTACGCCTTCTCCCAATAAATCTTGACCGTTGGATGATGCCATCCAATGGCCACGCTTCCTCCACATGTCCTCTGCAGCAATAAACCTATATATGCAGGATTTTCTAATAGTTTTGTAATGTGCAGGGTTTTTATGGTTTTTTTCGCCATAACTCAGGAAATTTCAAAGGCGGAGGGTGATGATCCTCCTGCCCCCAATTCAACAAATAAAATCCTTCGCAGGATCGAGATTCATGTTTCATCAGTGTTTCTTCAGGCATTGATGCCATATCGCCCCTGCGCAGCCCTGTACATCAGCAAAAACCATGAATCGGGCGCAGTCAGAAAGTATTAGTGACGAAGGCCAAAATTTATCAAAACAGAGGATTAAAGACAAATTTCACGGGGATCACGGCTAAGAATGTTTATCAAAAGCCTAATCCCCGATTTAAAACACAGTTTAAAGAAAATCTGAAGTGTTTTATCGACAGGAAAACCTTCACCGCCACAATTGAGGCAAATCGATCCCTCTAGCTACCACGATGCCACCTGTGCCTCAAAGTATTCAATCAGAGACCAAATTTATTGATCATGATCAAATATTTGTCTCAAAAAGTAGCCAAAGAGGAAACTCTGCCAAGGAAATTAATGACAAACATCTTTAGAGTTACTTCGACGCCACACAGAGCCTCAAAGGTCAACAAAATCTTCCACTGAGCTTAAACTTTATGTAAAACATTTAATACAGAGTGCACCCATGTAAGGTTCTTCATTGAGCCCCTCAAAGGCCCAGAAGCCATTAAATCTGTATTAATTGTAATTGGAGATCTTTTATTAGATCTCACCTCCTCATTCTTCTATATATACTTCTGCAGAAGATGAGTGAGGGGTTGGTTGCAGAACTTTGAAATACACTTGAGCTTAAACTTCTGATTGTAAATAGTGTTCACTGGCCCTTGGAGCTCTGCTTGTGATAGATTAGTTAGGCTGAATAGTTAAGATGATTGCTGAACTGAAACATTGGACCTAAGTACTGTAACTGGTTTGACATCAATAACAAGTTGTTTCTTGGGATCCTGGTCTATATCACTGGTGAAGTGCCCCTTTCTTTGTTATTGTTTTTCCTTCTATGTATGTCATATTGTTCACTATTATCTGATAAAGAACAAAATTTATAGAGTTAGGACCTACTGTATATCAGTAACCTTCTCTGACTGAAAATATTTATCTCAATGTTTTCCTCCAATTTGTTTATTTAAGAACGATTTAATACAGTTTAAGCAGTTAGGAATGTTGGAGTTCCCTCGTCCTACTGTTTGCCTTAAACATTGTTTCTTGAAAGTTATTTTCCTTATTTTCTTATTAAAGTTAGACTAGAAAAGTGATGGTTTGCCCTGTTTCTAGCTTGTTTTCTCCAAAGGCAGATTCTGAAAGTTTCCCTTGGTGTTAACTGAAAGAAGACTAGGTTTAAAAGTACTTTATCTGATCTTAAGTTACACTTTGTTTCCCTTATATGTTTTCATACTTTCTGAAGGTAATTATGTGGATTACTGGATTGTTTGTCAATTAAGCTGCTTTAATACAAACTTTCCCAAGAGGTCAATGGTTATCCTTGCCATTGGTTGGTTTTAAACAATTACTTAAGAGGCTTTTCTTGTTTTGACTGACTATAAATCCCTTGTGAAATTATTATCAGTTTCCATCCCTCCAACACTTTATTGTTTCCATTCCATCACTCTAATCTCAATAATCTTGTGATGTAGATGACTTGCCCCTTGGATCACTCTTGATGTTGTTGCTCAATTAAAGCCCTGTTATGACTCCATAGCCCAATGGACTAAAAACCAGCGTTATATCTATCTCTCTAGCCAAAGCTTTTCTATTCACTTGCAACTTCTCACCTTTGAAACTATTTTGCATTTAGAACTTTCCCCTCAAGTAATATTCATGCTCAACCATCCAAAAAACAAAAAAAACCCTTGGCCTTCATAACTAGCCTAATATCATTACCTCAAACTTCAAAGACAAATCCATATTTTCACTTATTGGAGAGATCCCTCTCCAGATTCAGGAGGGCTAGATCCTAGAATCCCAAAGTTGGTTGAAATAATGTTGCTTCTGCAGTTTTAGTCTCACCAATCTGCTAAAATTACAGATTCCTAACATTTCTGGCGACTCTGTTGGGGAACTACTTCCCTTAAAAACTTAATAAAACTTGTGAGAAAAAAGCAGCCTTTTCAAGCACTACCAAAGAATGGTAATCATGATGAAACTTGTTTGAATCAGTGACAAACTAGGTGAACCCTAGGATTCTCATAAGACTTTATCTAACCTTGAAAAATCAGTTGGATTAGCCATAAGAATAGACTGTCTTTGTCTCTTGACCGTAGCAAATTTTTTAACAAAGTTAGGATATTCTTAGAAACCACACAATTGAAAAAGAACTCAGAAAACCTAAAAATATTTCAGATTGGTATTCAATAAACATGGTGGTGGACCATAAAACCTTTTACCTCTGAAAAGAGCTAAAAAATTCCACTTGGCGACTCCACAATCCTTAACAGACCTTAAGACTCCACTGGGAAGAACCCTTACTATTATAACATCATCCAAACTCAGTTAGAGGACTGTAGGATTGAATTTCAAACAGACTAGTTAACCTTTTAAAGATTGTCATATCTGGTTGAACTTTTCTTGTTTAAGTTGGGTCCAAAAACGTAGTATAGTGGCTCCTAGAAAGATTCATACTAGAGCCTATCCTAACCCTGATCCACCTGAAATAGTTGATAACCCATAAAGCTATCCTTAGGAAGTCTCCTAGGATTTATCAACTATTTTCGGATCACCCTTGAGAGCTAATTCAGTTCCTGAAAACCTTGCAGCTCTACAAGAAACCCTGCTTACGAGCTAAAAAAATTTTCCACCTGGCGACTCCACACTCCATAACTCTCAAAGACTCCACTGAAGGAAGAACCTGAAAGATGGCCAGGCCTCATAGAAAGGTAGAACATATGGGTTGGATCTGGTTTAAATAATTCATTGTTTTTGTGTATCACTATGTTTTGTCCCGCTTTAAGCCTAATAAAGTGTACAAAGATGAAACCCACATTGAGTATGGGAAAGAACTCATACCTCAATCTTTAGACTGTGAGCAGGCTTGTACTCCTGTGAAAAATCTGGTGGGACAAGAGCCTCATGTTATATCTCCCACATTTAAAGAAGTTTCAAATAGCCATGAGCCTCCTGTCACTCTACCCACACCCAAAAAGGTTATAGAAAGATACAAGCCTCTGATTTTACCTCTTATCTTCCAGCCCCTTCCTGCAGAACTTATAGACAAGCTGCCCCTTTTTAATGAAGAAAATTCAAAAATCACTGCTGACCAGCATGTCCAAAAGCTCGAGGATGTACTTGAATTATATGAAATAGAAGAAGATGATGTGCATATTAGAATGTTCGCCTTGTCATTACAAGGAAATGCAAAGAGTTGGTTTAAAAACCTTCCAGTTGCAAGCATCTTTAGCTTTCATCAATTTGCTCAAGTTTTCCTTGATAGATGGGTAGTCTTGGTAAATGTTTTCCTCATCCTAGAAGAATATAAAAATTTGAGAAGACAGTCGGCGGAGACAGTACAAGAGTTTTCAGCCAGGTTCAATAAGGTGTACAATGCGATACCTTTTGATGTAAAACCGCCTTTAGGATGGGCTCTACTACACTATCCTAGTTCTTTTGAACCCGAGGTGGAATTCCGTATAAGAGAAAGAGAGCTTTCGAGCCTAGAGGAAATGCAGAGGATAGAAGTTACTGTTGAATAAAACATAAAGTGTAGGGAGGAAGGATTGAAAGCAGCAAGGAAGGACCGAACAGAGCAGAAAGGGCAGATCTCTTTAGAAAGCAAGCTAGAAAGAACGATATAGATGGCCAATACCTTGCTAAAATTATAAGAGGAAGAATATGAGGTTGAAACCAGAAATAATGATTGGGAGAGACCTACACCTTATCCTCAAGAAAGACAAACTAGACCACTGCAAGACAGAAGCCACATGTAAAGCATGTATGATGAACCAGAGTTTGAATTAGAAAATGAACTTGCAGACTATTTTGAAGAAAGATTTGCTGAGAGTCTTGAAGACTTGATGGGTGAAAATGTTTATAATTATGATTTCTTTGATGTTGACTTGTCTGATGATTATTTCTTTCAAAGGGAAACTAAGCTTGCAGGGCCATCATCAATAGTTTCATGGGAGGAAGATAACGACCATCAACTTCAAGGAAATGATGAGCCTATGCAGGCCATCTATGATATTGATGAAGAAAGCATTGAAAGCATGATAGAAAATGAAGATTCTTTGAATCTTCACTCTGTTATATATAAGATCATCAGTAATAATTTCAAAGAAGATGGAAGCCAGCAGATTTTCAGCGCAGAGGACAAGGAGGAAAGACATGAAGCAAATCTTGAGCAAGATGAATATCCGAAGCCTCCGCCTAAAAGGGTCAAGGTAACCAAAGCAACCCCTGCTCAAGAATATGTTCATTTTTTCACAGAGTTCAGTTCACTCCAGCAGAACTGGTTAGGGTCAGAAGAGGATAGCCCTGCCATATATGATGAGCCCTCCAGTTCAGGCTACAGTGAAGGTGAGGAAGACCTTATTTTCCATAGATATCTCTGTCTCGATCCAGTGGAAGAAGAGGTATTCTTGGTTGATGCTCATATTCCAAATACTCCCAGCCAGGAAAGAGAGGGGTGTGATTACAAAAGCCACACTGCAGATGCAGTGATTGAAGTTGCTCGAGATACAAACAACCTACCAGCCATGGCAGGCCTTAAAGAAGAAAGTTTATATCATGTTCTGATTGATCTTGTGGCAGAATACATGGAGGCCCTGATTGGCTTAGCCCCTCAAGGATTAATCCTTTTCCAGAGCCAAATACATCAGAAATGGTCACCACTGCTGGTGGCCTCAGTTTTAAAAATCCACATGCAGAGCACCCTATGGTTGTCTCTGATGAGAAGTCAATTCTTCTCCTCTTTTTTACTATTGCTTGACTGGCTGCATTGGAATTTTTGTATCGTATGAATATGTAAATATTCCAAGTTAGAGTAGGTTAGATAGGAATGCCAATAAAGCTCAGTTCTGAGCATGTAGATTAGTTGTTGTTTTCTGCTTTGAAGAAAAATCAAAGATTCAAAAATACAAAAACAAAGAAAAGATATAAAAGAGGGCAGACTGTCAAAACAAGAAAGGTATAGCCCCATACCAAAAAGAGAAACAAATATGAAAGTGTGCAAGCTTAAATGCCACTCCTACAAAACACACTTCTAGTTAGTCAAACAGCCTAATCTTGACTAATTAGTTTTAAATTTTCTGCTGATGGGATAGTGAATTCGATTTGCCAAACTATTTAATCTTGGCTTATCAGTAGATAGTTTAGGATAGAAATTAAAGGTTCAAACATGATCAAAATATGAACCTAAGTTTCCAAAAAGAGATGACTTAAATATGTTTCATTTTCTGAGTCAAAAAACATGTAAATCTGGTTCTAATTAACTCAAAATCTGAACCAGAGAAAAAAGGAGGAACAACTCAAACAAAAGTCAAAACAGAGCTGTTAAAAAGATGAAGGAAGTGCTTTCAAAATTCCGATCTCAAGACTTCCATTTTTTGTTTTAAATTGTGTGCAAAATAATGTCTATGAGCAGTTTGTTCTTATGCCATAGACTAGCATCAAGTTAGACTGTTCAATCCTGACTTGAGTTCTTTTCAATTTCTGTTGTAGAATTTAGAGAATAAAGTCTGTTGGACAGTTTAATCCCAACAGACAGTAGATTAGGTAGAGAATCATATGGGCTCAACTGTTTAATCTGGGTCCATGGAGAAATAAGGAGTAGAAATAGATTAGTTTTCCTGATTTCAAAAGAATAAAATGTTGTAAAAGATTTTTCCAATCCAAGTGCACTCTAATGAAGAAAAAATGTTAGATCTGTAGGATTGGGTAGGTAGAAAGCTTGTTGATAAAAGAACCATTGTTTTTATGGCTACTAATATGTCTTCAAAAGAAGATCGTTCAGTCAAATAAAATTAGCCCAATGGATCAGGCACAGGTCAGCCTCCCAGAGAATGCAAGTCTGAAGTTCTTGATGCCTTTAAGAAGGCATCATCCCCAAGTGGAGCCACTATTAGCCACCTATAAAATTTGTTATATCAAAATGTGGCTAAGACTTTTTGAGCCTTCAAGGAACAAATTTCATTGCTAAAATTTTTTGGCTCTTGAAGACTCTTAAAGGCCTCATGCCTATCCTCTGTCCGAACTTCACTGTTGTTCCCATTTTACACTTAGAAATCCTGTTGATTTCCAAGACAGATTATTTCTGCGAACACCATTTTCCCCTTTCCCCTCTTCCAAAACTAACCTCTTGTTCTCTCCTTTTCCCCCATGAAATGTCTCATTTTCATGATTTTTCTCTTTCCCCTTCATCAGAAACCCTTTGATTAGGTTCAAAGATCCTTCTTTTCCTTATCAGAACCCCTCTAAACCTTTGAAAATCATAAAAAATCCATAAAAATCATATTTTTTATGTATTGTGAACTTAAGCCCCCTTGGGCTAAGTTTTTAAACCCCCCCTCCATACGCCCAGCTGCCAGGACCGAGCGCTAGTCCTTTAAGCGCTTATTGCGTCGCCCAATTGCCTTTAGCCCTTTCCTCCATAAGCCCCCGATCATACTACCCTTCATATAACCTTTGGCCCCACAGACGGGCGTCTATCCGCTTCAGATAAAATATTTCTCGGCCAAAGTTTAAAACCTTGGTTATATATTAAAAATCGTCGGCTTTATTATTTTATAAAATTTCCGCCGGTTCCAATTTTAAATCGTTCCGCACCGTCGATCTGATCTGAAGATCGGACGGCGTGGAGTCCATCTCTCCTGTGGTCAATGCATTCCACTCACCATTCTGAAAACCGAGTGGTATCTATTGGACTGCCTTTGGGGCGAGGGTCATTTTTTCCGATCGGCAGCGATTCCATACGCTGGCCGACACGCGTCCTGGGCACTATTCATAAAATCGCCGTCCATCACGCGTTAACGTTTAGACGTGGACCCCGCGCGATATTGGCATCCACCGTCCGATCTGGGGTGGGCCATCTAACGGTTATCGCTCACCGAAGATGCCCGAAAGTTAACCGAGCTATGGCGCGACATCCAATTAATTTCCACCGTCGATCTGATCTGCAGATCGAGAGTTCATATTTCATTGCCCACTTCCGTCACCCAGTCAACATTTCTCATTTTGACATTCCATTTTCCATTCCCGACCGTCGATCTTTGCGCGATCGACGACCTTGATTCAAAATTTTCTTCCGCCTTCACTATGCCTTCTCCTGATAAATCCTGACCATTGGATGATGCCATCCAACGACCATGCTTCCTCCACATGTCCTCCACAGCAATAAACCTATATATTTAGGATTTTCTAATAGTTTTGTATTGTGTAGGGTTTTTATGGTTTTTTTTGCCATAACTTAGGAAATTTCAAAGGCGGAGGGTGACGATCCTCCCGCCCCCAATTCAACAAAGAAAATCCTTCGCAGGATTGAGATTCACATTTCATCAGTGTTTCTTCAGGCATTGATGCCATATCGCCCCTGCGCAGCCCTGTACATCAGCAAAAACCATGAATCGGGCGCAGTTAGAGAGTATCAGTGACGAAGGCCAAAATTTATCAGAACAGAGGATTAAAGACAGATTTCATGGGGATCACGGGTAAGAATGTTTATCAAAAGCCTAATCCCCGATTTAAAACATAGATTAAAGAAAATATGAAGTGTTTTATCGACAGGAAAACCTCCACCACCACAATTGAGGCAAATCGATCCCTCTAGCTACCATGATGCCACTTGTGCCTCAAAGTATTCAATCAGAGGCTGAATTTATTGATCAAGATCAGATATTTGTCTCAAAACGCAGCCAAAGAGGAAACTCTGGCAAGGAAATTAATGACAAACATATACAGAGTTACTTCGACGCCACACAGAGCCTCAAAGGTCAACAAAAGCTTCCACCGAGCTTAAACTTTATGTAAAACATTTAATACAGAGTGCACCCATGTAAGTTTCTTCATTGAGCCCCTCAAAGGCCCAGAAGCCATTAAATCTGTATTAATTGTAATTGGAGATCTTTTATCAGATCTCACCTCCTCATTCTTCTATATATACTTCTGCAGAAGATGAGTGAGGGGTTGGTTGCAGAACTTTGAAATACACTTGAGCTTAAAATTCTGATTGTAAATAGTGTTCACTGGCCCTTGGAGCTCTGCTTGTGATAGATTAGTTAGGCTGAATAGTGAAGATGATTGTTGAACTGAAACATTGGACCTGAGTACTGTAACTGGTTTGACATCAATAACAAGCTATTTCTTGGGATCCTGGTCTATATCACTGGTGAAGTGCCCCTTTCTTTGTTATTGTTTTTCCTTCTATGTATGTCATATTGTTCACTATTCTCTGATAAAGAACAACATTTATAGAGTTAGGACCTACTGTATATCAGTAACCTTCTCTGACTGAAAATCTTTATCTCAATGTTTTCCTCCAATTTGTTTATTTAAGAATGATTTAATACAGTTTAAGCAGTTAGGAATGTTGGAGTTCCCTCGTCCTACTGTTTGCTTTAAACATTGTTCTTGAAAGTTATTTTCCTTATTTGCTTATTAAAGTTAGACTAGAAAAGTGATGGTTTGCCCTGTTTCTAGCTTCTTTTCTCCAAAGGCAGATTCTGAAAGTTTCCCTTGGTGTTGACTGAAAGCAGACTAGGTTTAAAAGTACTTTATCCGATCTTAAGTTTACACTTTGTCTTCTCTTATATTTTTTCATACTTTCTAAAGGTAATTATGTGGATTACTAGATTGTTTGTCAATTAAGCTTCTTTAATACAAACCTGCCCAAGAGGTCAATGGTTAGCCCTGCCATTGGTTGGTTTTAAACAGTTACTTAAGAGGCTTTTCTTGTTTGGACTGACTATAAATCCCTTGTGAAATTATTATCAGTTTCCACCCCTCCAACACTTTATTGTTTCCATTCCATCACTCTAATCTCAATAATCTTGTGGTATAGATGACTTGCCCCTTGGATCACTCTTGATGTTGTTGTTCAATTAAAGCCCTGTTATGACTCCATAGCCCAATGGACTAAAAACCAGCGTTATATCTATCTCTTTAGCCAAAGCTGTTCTATTCACTTGCAACTTCTCACCTTTGAAACTATTTTGCATTTAGAACTTTCCCCTCAAGTAATATTCATGCTCAACCATCCAAAAAACAAAAAAAACCCTTGGCCTTCATAACTAGCCTAATATCATTACCCCAAATTTCAAAGACAAATCCATCTTTGCACTTATTGGAGAGATCCCTCTCCGGATTCAGGAGGGCTAGATCCTAGAATCCCAAAGTTGGTTGAAATAATGTTGCTTCTGCAGTTTTAGTCTCACCAATCTGCTAAAATTACAGATTCCTAACAGGAGGATGAGCTCAATGGATAAGAGGTGAAGTCTCTAAGGTAGGATCAGATAGGAATCATGCTTCTTATCCAAGGTAAATGGTTTTAATAACCCCTGAAAGCTTTTGTAAGAGGAAGATTCATAAATATTTTTAATTTTCCCAAATTTCTAGAATTAGCACACCCCCATCAAGGAGAAACTAGTGTTGATCAGCGTTGGTGCAGAAAGGAGAAATAAATGTTGAATACAAGTGGTTTAAGGGGTAGGGTGCACTCAAGATTAAAATAACTGATTTTTTTCAGTTAGAACCAAAAACTCAGACATTTGGAAAGGTCATGCTTAGGGATTTGCGTAGGGATGATGACAACATGTCCACAAATGTGGATTGATCCGGTTAGCAGGCCTATTGACCAATTGAGACAAAATGGCCTATAACACTAACTATCATGATTGGAAAGAAAATATGAATTCTCAGAGCTAATGTTTTGCATTCATTTTGTAATGGTTATACTAATACTCCTCCATTAGAACAAGATCTCCAGAAGAATAGGCATGAATTAAATGTAATCTTTAGTACGATATATGATTAAATATTAGAGAAATTTATGCATTATGAAACCTAAAAGGAGGTATGGGATAATCTACCGGATATTAATGAAGGAAAAGAAAAGCTAGTGACAAAGGAAGTTTATTCATCAGGTAAACCAACAGGTAATATTGTTTCTAAAGGAGTGTCAAAATATGAGAGTGATTGCGAAACAACACTTGTTATATCATATGGAGTTACTAGTTCAAAAGAAGATATGTTAGAAGAAGTACTCAATATTAGAAGAAAACTTCCTTCTACTTGTTAGCCACCTATAATAATTTGTCAAAGCAAACAGGTGGCTAAATTTGTAGCCAAGCCTTCAAGTGAATCTTTTCTTTGAAAATCTATCATTCTTGAAGTCTCAGAAATATTCATTGATGTTTCCATCAAAGACATTCAAAACCTGTTGTTCTACTATGAAGGAAACTATGAAAAGAGCTCCATTTACCACCATTTCACCTCTCCATTTCACTCCCACAAAATCTCCATTTTTCACCTTTGTTTCCTTCACAAAATCCCTCAAAACACCTTCATCTAACCCCTAAATCATTTTAATCCTCTAATTAACCTTAAATATCCCTCTGATTTGGGTTGAAAATATTTTCTTCACCCTATTGGAACCTCTATTTGGACTTTAAAATCCCTTTATTTAGGCCTAAAACAGTCTTTACACCATGAGGATATTAGCCCCAAGGGCTTAAAATCCCTTAGCCCCCTTCTACACACGATCCGTGCTATAACCAAGTGCCAAAGCCTCTTCGCAAATCTCTTTTTCCCAAACCCTCTTCATTTTTTTTTTCCGATGCAATCTCAGCCGTCTGTTCATGCAGATCCGACGGCTCTCGCATAACCTGACTTCCACCCCGCCGTTCGCTCCGCGACAAAGGTGAACACGTCATCGCCGGGCCCACCAGTTCTTCTGTCCGCACACATTGCCACTATCACATGCAACCCGCACCGTCCGATCAACACTGCATGATCCAATGGTTGAAGCTCCATTTCGCAAAATGTTTATGCCCGAGGATTAACGCTCCAAAATTTTGCGAAATGGGCGGTTTTGAGAATCCACATGTCACCCAATGTATGGAATCACATTCGTTCGCTAAAAAACGCCTCCCCCCATTTCATTATGCGAAAACCATCTCCGATTTCCCATGAAACCGCCGACCTGTATCTCTCGCCAATATTCAAATTCAAACATTTTTCCACGATCCTCCATGGTTTCAACCTTCTTCGCTGCTACATTCACCTCCTCCTCACTGCTTCTCACCATCCTTGAGCCTCTGAAGCAGTTTTCAACCAATCCTGCAGGGTTTCTTAACAAGTTTGTCATGTGTTTGTAGGTTTGATGGTGTCTTTCGCATAGTTGTTCCTCAGTGATAGTCAGGTGACAAAGGATGCAGGGTGACAATCCTGTAAACAAGATTGCCGATAAAGGAAACATTGAAGGGTTTAAACCTCATATCTATTCGACGGATCATGATCTCCGATCCTCGACAAACCCATCTAGCTTAGTAAAGCACCATATGCCTGTAAAAAGGAAGAAGAAGAAAAGAATATCAGTCAAAGGTTAATGATAAGGGATCAAAGCATAAAGCCACAGATCAAACAAATTAATCTACTGCTAAAGTCAAAGGACACAGTTTGAAAATCATAAAAATGACCAAAGAATGGCTTAGAGAAGCCTAAGGGACACATCGAGCCATATCAGTAATTTAAATATCATAGGCAGTCAGATAAATAGAATGTTATTTTTCTAATAAAGGACCAATTCCCACTACCATCTTTCATTCTCCATCAAGCTCCAGAGTAGTTACTATTCTGACAAAAAATCCAAAAAAATGTCAGTGCATTAGTTACAAAGCATGGAAGACCTGAAAGACAAATCTTCACCCTTTCTTGTCATAGAGGATTAAACATAAGTACTACAGTCAGGAAAGTATTTCATAGAACATATCCTAGGTGTTATTGTCAAACTGACAAAAACTCCTAATTCACCTAAAGAGTACACACAGTTAATGTAAACCATTAAGTAGAGTGGGCATTCGAATACTTCTTCCCCTCTGTCTTAATGAAGTCATTTAAGCCCTATCTACCACTGCTACCACTCATTCACCTATAAGAACCCATGAGAAATACATTGAAAATGTTGGTTGGTTGTTGGAAAATCACTGATTGTAAGCTATTGTACTGAGTTAGAGTTCTATGAGTAGTAGTTGTAAATAGGCTAGGAGATGATTTCTGGATGATATCAAGCTATTGGAAAAGAATGTATGTGACTGGTTTTGCTCTACTAATATGACAAGCATGTTCATTGGATCCTGATCTAAATCATTGGTGATGTGTCTCTCTTTGTCATTGTTTCCTCTTTGTTTCACATCATGTTTCACTTTCTCTGATAAGAATAAGTAATTTTAGCTTAGGATATATTGTTGCAAGTACCCTAATGTTCCCTGCACTTTCTTATCTTTAATGTTTTCTGCTAATTGTGTATCTTAGAACAAATTCAACATAATTTAACCAGTATAGAAGTTGGTTTGTCCATGCTTACTGATGTATGAATTTGAGTTTGTTTCTTAGATGTTCTTTGTTTGGTTCTGCAGAAAGAATAGGAGAATAGGGAGATTTAGTGATTAGCCCTGTCCCCTAAGTCCCCTTTTCAACAGTTAGCCTTTCTAAGATCCCTTTGAGTTGAATGTCAAAAGTAGAGAAGGTTAAATGTATTTCTCTGATCTTATAATTCACTATGTGTTTAAACTTAAGTGTTTTCTACTGTCTGAAAGTAGTTAGGAGGACTGCTGGATTGTTGTCTTCGGAGTTAGCCTCATCAAGAGTTTTGGTCATAGAGGTATAAGGTATGCCCTACCCCTTGACTTACTCCGAAGTGATCAACTTGGAAGTTTTTCCTTGTCATTCCAATTCATTTCCTTATTGTTTCATCCCATACTATCATCTTAAGAGATCCTCTGTTTTAGATGACTAGCCCTTTGGAAGCCTTGGATATTTTAATTATGAGTAAACCATTTTATGACCCCATTGCCCAATGGACATGTATTCTCTTTGAATTATCTCCCTATTGCCGAAAACCCTTCTCTACTCATTCCTTTACCTTACATTGAACCATTCTGTCAATATTCCCAACCAAACAAACAAAACAAAAACCCTTATGCCCTATAACTAGCCTAACACCTTAAATTGAACATCAAAGATATACATTTCTTTACCTTTATAGAGAGATCCCTCTCTGGATCCAGGAGGGCTATATCCTGAGATCCCAAAGTGGTTTGGTGTTGTCTTGTCATTTGGTATTGCCAAATCTTCCAAGTCACAGGAACACCAACATAATGGTGACTCCACTGGGGACTTTTGAGTAGATTATACCTGATACACTCTTGGGACCTCAAAAATTCCCTTGATTCATGAATATTTGGTGTGTTAGCCAGTTGATTCCCCAACATAATGGCGACTCCACTGGGGAACTTTGAGTAAAACACTCCTTAAAACATCTCTAAGAACTTAAAGAAGATCAATTAGCCTCGATTTGGTATATATTGTTGATGGTGGACAACAGCCTGCTTCAAAACATTTTAAACCTTCCACCTGGCGACTCCACAGTTCCTAAATGACCAAAAGACTCCACTGGTGATCAGTAGGCCTGCTGATTATCTCTGTTTTTACAAGACTCCACTGGGAGACCAGTTTCATCACCATATCATCCATACTAAAGGAAACACCTGGGAGTAAGCTTCTTTGTTTAAGGATAGATTGCCTCTTAAAGATTGTTATACCTGGCTAAATTTCTTCGTCGAAGTCCGAAAACTTAACATACTGGCTTCAAGAAGAATTCATATCAGAGCTTATCCTGATCCAAACCCTCCTAAAATCGTTGAGAATCCAGAAATAATTCTTTGGAAGTCTCTCAAATCTAGGGATCCAACTATTGTCAGACCCATTCATAGAGCTAACTCAGCACCTGAAAACCTTGCAGCTCTATCAAATACTCAAGTTGATTTAGAATTACCAAGTAATTTACCAATAACTAAGTCATTCATTGGTATAGATTAGACAGATTTTGAGCCTCCAAGTTCGCCACCACATAGTGGTCAACATATTAGTGACACAGAAACCCCTCCATCCACACCTCCTTGTTAGTGTCAGCCTTTGCAGCCTTCCTTCAGTGATCAAACATGCTCTTACAAAGTGATTTTAAGGTGTCAAGGTCAAATTTTGTCATTTCAATGAGTCTTCAAGCAAAATTTGGTCACTAGGCATTAGGTCTAGGGTTTGCTTTTACTCCTGTCAAAGTTGTCCAAATGTCGGTCCATGTCACCATTCAGCCGAGTGTACCATCATTCAGAGGGTTTTCATCATCATGTCAAGTTCCATTGGGTCATTTTACAGCTTGTTCATGCTTCAGTTGTGCCTAGGTAAGGTCCATTTCCCTCTCCTAGGGTTTTGGAGGTAATTTCTCTTGGATGGTCAAATCATCGAAAAAAATTGTATCCTGATGTTCAAACACCTTCCCCTATCCTTAATATACCTTATTAAATACTTCCCATCACCGAGATTCCCCAAATTCCTCATTTTTGCACAAACCCTAGTTTCTTGCCACAACTTGGCAATTTTCTAGGCTAGGCCTGTGTTTTGCCCTTTTGGACCCCTTCCCCTCACTCAATCTCTGAGATTCCACTTTCCCCTGCTTCCTAACATCGCTACCTACTTCCAAAAATTTCCCCAAGAATTTATAAGCCCCTTATCCCCTTCATTTCGCTTCATTTCAAAAAAATCCCTTGTTTCACACATCGGGATAAGTTTCACTCAAAAGATGTTTCAGAGCAATAAAAGATTAATTTTGGAAAAATGAGAGAGGTTTTTGTCCAAAACATGCCAAAGAATAAAAACCTCCCTCACGTTTTACACAGGTATCATGGTTTTATAGAAATGTCAAAAATACCGTTGCCTCAGGAGAATTGAATGCACCTCTGAAGTGACCTTGGGAAAATCAAGATTTCTCCTAGCATGGTTGGCTAAATGACTTGCTTGATGCATCAAAGGATACCTAGACACAACGATATTTCCAATGAGATATCATGAGCTAAATTTGGAGTTGAGGAAGACCTTCAAAAGTTGACTGCAACAGCGCTCTGCCTTGAGGCAGCCTCATTCTGCTCATTTTGACAAGTTTTGGGAGATTTGATTTTTGACAGGGTAAATGAACTCCAAATTACAAAATTCCACTTGGGTTCGAAATTAGACTCCAAGATATTTCCAACGAGCTATCATGATCTCAATTTGGATGCCGGGAAGTGCCTCAAAATCAGGCTGAAAGGCGCGCTACCCACTCAACTCAGGGGCGCTACCCACTTAAATTTTTGGCTGAATTTTCAACTTCCAGCTCAGAATTTCGGCCAGTTGGGACCAGTTTTGCTTGTGGATGAAATTTTTGGGTTTTCATGATGTAAATTGATGGTTGGCATGTAAATTTGGCTTATTTTTACCTATTCTAGAAGATTCACTCTCAAAAAAGTGAAAATCATGTAAATGAATCAGTTTCCACTCTTTTAGAGGCAAGTTGTTTGGATGCCTAGATTCTAGCTCCTTGTTTAGAATTAGTTGGAACTGCTCCTAGAAGGAGGAATTCGACCCCTAGAGGCATGGGAAGGGGTTAGGATGCTCTATATGATGTAATTTCTCAATTATTTTCAGAGGTTGGAGAGGTTGGACTCTTGGGAAACTTTTGGCACCATTGTACATATTTTTTCATATTTTGGCTAAGGAAAGATCAGAGGTTTTGCGGCACCTGTTGGGATTCTTGTGGTGTTCTGTTCTTGATGGTGTTTCTTCTCTGTTTATTGTAAGTTCTTCATGTTTAATGTATGCCATTCCTTTCATATGCTTCTGAAACTAAAATGAATGAGTAGATGAGGTTGAAACCATTGTTTACAGTGCTCTGCCTTTGAATTCATTTAGTTTTACATGTTTTCGACTGTTTGGAGAGGATCCAAGTTCTTATTTTCCCTCTTCAGCTCCTTATCATTCTAATCCATCCATATATCCAATCAAAAGCATCAAGACAATCGCCTACCTCGCCCCAACTCGAATTCTGCAAAGGTTTGACCTTATCCCTGGACCCAAAATTTGTTTTTCCCATTTCTCCAACGAAAACTCAAAAAATCAAAATCAAACATACCTATCTCTTTACTAGCCTAAAATCAGTTCCCATTGTAAGTCATCTCGCACCCTATTTCTCATTTTATCGAGATTGACGGAGAGAGCCCTCTCCTGTCCTCGTAGGGCTAGCTACGAGGCTGAGCTTGGTTTGATGTTGCCTTGAGTTTTACCTTAATTCAGCCTAAGGTAGATTTGAGCGCTAACCCTCCTAAAATCGTTGAGAATCCAGAAATCATTCTTTGGAAGTCTCTCAAATCTAGGGATCCAACTATTGTCAGACCCATTCATAGAGCTAACTCAGCACCTGAAAACCTTGCAGCTCTATCAGATACTCAAGTTGATTTAGAATTACCAAGTAATTTACCAATAACTAAGTCATTCATTGGTATAGATCACACAGATTTTGAGCCTCCAAGTTCGCCACCACATAGTGGTCAACATATTAGTGACACAGAAACCCCTCCATCCACACCTCCTGATATCCACCTCATTCATAACTTGGGCCTCTCTCACCCTAAGTCTACTCAACAGTCTGTGGTTGGTCTAAGCATTTCTGCCATCCATATACCTGCTGCTCAAGCTACTCCTTTACTCCAACAGAATCTTGCCATGGCAACCTGGTACGACCCCTTAGTCCTACCTGCTCAATTAGTTTCCTTACCTCAAGGATATCAGACCTCTATTCCATTATATGAAGCCACAGGCTCAGTCACTGCCTCACAGCACATAGAAAAAATGAATGACTACTGTGATAGAAATGAGATAGCTGATGAGACCATAAAACTCAGGCTGTTCGCTCAAAGTCTTGGGGGAGAAGTTAGGAAATGGTTTAAAAATCTAGCTCCACATAGCATCTAGGACCTCCCCGCATTTCATCAATCGTTTCTGAAAAAGTGGGAAGTCAAGAAGAACCCTCTCCAAACCTTGTATGAATATGAGAACATTAAGAGAAATGTGGGAGAAGGGGTCCAAGAATATTGTGCTAGGTACAATAGTATTTACGATGCTTTACCAGCCCACATGAAACCTCCTCAAGGGTTAGCCCTCATGAAGTTTCCTGATGGATTTGATCCTGAGATGGCTTAAAAACTAAAGGAAAGAGACTATAACACATTAGAGGATATGCAGAAAGGAGCAGTGAGTGTGGAGGCAAACTTAATTTCCAAAAGAGCCAGGATGAGGGCTGAAAAGAAGGTAACCTATAGGGAAGACACCATAGCTTCTACATCTGATTCCAAAATAGATAATATGTCCAAAAACATGGATAGGCTAGAAATAATGATGGAGAAAATGGTCGTCCAAGCCAATAATCAGAATAGAAATCCCTCTCAAAACCAAAACCAAAACTTTAGGAGAAACACTCCTCCCAATAGACAAATGGATTCTGACCAACAAATCATACCTCCATTCCAAGAAAATTTCCTTGATGAAGATGAGGGAATAATAGAAGAGTCAGAGGGAACTATTATAAACATGGTGGAAGTGGATAACCAAGATCACACCTTTTTCACAGAAGACAACCAGACCTCATACACACATTGGGATGAGGAAAGGTTAGAATCTGAGGACTATTGGTTAGGATTTGAGAATGCCATCATGCAGGTTCATGAACAATATGATCTCAGAAGAAAAAAGAACCCAGAAGCTCCCAAACCAAAAACCTCTGAAATCACTATTAAGAAAAGACCTGAAAAGACTCCTAAAGGCACTGCTGAAAGCAACAAAAAAGCAGCTGAGAGTTTTGGAAAAAACAAGGAAAAAGACATCCAAACCATTGATAAACCAAGACTAGAAACCAGTAGCACTAGCATTTCAGCTGGTGCCCCTGAAAAAATAGTTTCAAATAATGTACATGGTGAGAATCAACAAGCTTATTTTGCTAATAAAATAGTGACCAACAAAATAGATCTGAACCTTTCAAAGAGTCTGTTTCCCTTCAATCTGGAGAGTGAAATTTCCAAAATCAAAATTTTTGTCCCTCTCACTGAGTTGGTCACCCAAGATGTATATAAATGTCAAATTTTGAAAGCTTTAAACTTAGGGGAAAATAGTGACTCTGTTAACTTGAATGATAATCAACCAGCTCTCTCGTTTGGCCCAAAAATTGAAGGGAAATTTCAGGAAGGAGTAGTGCCTCCTTTCTATGTCAGTCTAAATATCCATGACAAAATCCTACATAATGCTATGCATGACTCAGGGGCTTCACATAACCTCATGCCAAAAGTGATCATGGAAAATTTAGGCCTAAAAATAACTAGACCATATAAAGATTTATATTCTTTTGACTCTAGTAGAGTGAAGTGTTTGGGCCTGATCAAAGATCTCAGTGTAAATTTGACCCAAATCCCAACCAAGTGCATGTTAATGTATGTTGTAGTGGTTGATGTACCTCCCAAGTATGGCATGTTTCTGTCAAGATCATGGGGTGCTAAGTTGCAGGGTACAATGCAAATGGACATGAAATATGCTACTATCCCTATTTTCAACCAACTTAGAAGACTATATAGGGAATCACACATGAAATTTATGGTAAGCAGCCCAGAGAAACCACAAAATTCCCCTCTTTACTCTGTCCATATAGAAATAGACTCTTTATCTTTACAATTATGAGTTTACAGATGAGCAAGAGCTATAGAATAAAAATTCAAACATCAGAGTAGAGGCCACAAATCTAAACATAATGGCAGCTCTGGATACAGAGGAAAACAAGGGAGAAACATTTGAACAGTTTGCAGAATTAGAAAATTATAACCAAGACTATAGGGAGCAGATTACCCATCAGCCTGCTGACCTCAGGAAACAAGATGACAGTAAGGAGGAAACTGATAACAAATCTGCAAACAATCCCTTATGGAGCATGAGTTTTGATGGGTCTTGCACTAAAAGGAATGCAGGAGCTGGGGTATGGTTGCACAATACAGAAAAAAAAAATTATGCTAAGAGTCATGCCTTCAAGCTAAAATTCAAATGCATGAACAACATAGCAGAATATGAAGCTCTCCTCTTAGGATTACATCTATTGAAAATACTAGGAGTTGAGAGGATAGTTGTTCATGGGGACTCAGAACTGGTCATCAAAAAAATAAATGGAGAATACACTGCCAAACATCCTAGATTAAGGGCATATAGGAATGATTCCATGGATCTGTTGAAAAAATTTGTAGAATATGAGCTTGTGTTTGTCCCTAGAAGTCAAAACATACTTGCTAATGGATTGGCTTGTGCTAGTAGTTCATATCAGAGATCACATAAGGAAAAACAGTTCACTATTCATACAAAATATAGACCAGCAGTACCAGATAATGAAAAATATTGGCAGGTCTTTGAGGGTGATAAATAGATAAAGGATAAACTGCTTTCCAGGAATGAGTTTGAATTTCCAAACTCAAAATTTAAGTCCGATGAAAACTGTATGGGTGAATATTCTCTTGATGAAGAAGAGCCACCCCCTATTGCAGAAATAAACATGTTGACCAAAGAGTTTGAAAATCAAACAGAATAATACATAAACACAGGTAAGGAAGACATAGAGGTTCTACAGTCCAAAGACAAAGGTATACCCCAAGGATTAGCCCCTCTAGAAGACCTCTTCGATTTCAATGATGTGGCAAAGAAGCCAACAATAGAACCCACTAAATCTGATGTCGAAGAATGCAATATAGGTAGCAAGGGCCAGCCTAAGATGATCAAATTATCTAAAACATTGCCAGCACACATCAAAAGGAAATACATTGATTTATTTAAATAATTTGTTGATGTTTTTGCTTGGAGCTATGAAGATTTGAAGGCCTATGATACAAAGATCATCCAGTATAAGATTCCATTGAAAGAAAACTAGAAACCTTTCAGGAAAAAGCTATGCAGAATAAACCCTGTACAGTTGCCCCTGGTAGAAAAAGAAATTAATAAAATGTATGATGCTGGAATCATAGTCCCTGTGAAGTTTTCAGACTAGGTATCTAACCTTGTGGCTGTAAGGAAAAAGACAGGAGAAATAAGGTTGTGTATTGATTTCAGAAACTTAAACAGAGCCTCACTAAAAGACAATTACCCCTTGCCCAAAATGGAGCACATATTACAAAGGGTGGTTGGTTGTAAGAGGATTTCACTACTAGATGGCTTTTCAAGATACAACCAAGTATTGGTACCCCAAGAAGATCAACTTAAAACAACCTTCACCACTCCTTGGGGCACTTTCATGTATGTGAAAATGCCTTTTGGATTGATGAATGCTGGTGCCACCTTTCAAAGAGCCATGGACATTGCATTCTCAGAAGAAATAGGGTACTTCATTGTTATTTACCTTGATGACATCACAATTTATTCCAAAATTGATGAAGAAAACCTTAAACATTTGAGAAAAGTCTTTGATAAATGTAGAAGGTATGGGCTATCTTTGAATCCAAAAAAGACATTGTTTGGTATCCAAGAAGGTAAACTTATGGGTCAAATCATATCTGAAAAGGGGATTAAAATAGTCCCAAAAAGGGTGGAGGGTATATTGCAAATCAGTCACCCTAGAAACATCAAGGAATTGCAGTCTTTCATTAGGAATATTAATTTCTTGAGGAGGTTTATACCCAACCTGGTAGAAATCCTTAAAAACATGACAAACATGCTAAAGAAAGAGGTAGGAGTTAAATGGACCCTAGAAGCCAAAAAATCCTTTGAACTGGTAAAACTTGCACTCAACCAAGCACCAGTTCTCATCAGCCCTGATTTTACTAAGGATTTCCTTGTCTTCTCATTTGCATCAGAACACACTGTGGTTGTTGTCTTGTTACAGAAAAATCCAGAGGGTAAAGAGAAACCAATTGCATTTTTCAGCAAGGCATTAAGAGATGCACCTCTGAAATATAATATTATGGAAAAACAGGCCTATGCTTTGGTAAAGGCCTTGAAAGATTTTAAAGTTTATATTTTACATTCTCATATTATTGCCTTTGTACCTAACATAGTGGTGAAAGACATTTTGTCACAAGATCCAGATGGAAAAAGAGGAAAGTGGATTGTTGTGATACTAGAATATGATTTGGAAATCAAACCCACTAAACTCATCAAGGGTCAAGGCCTAGCACAATTAATGGCTGAATCTAACTTACAAGCCCTTGAAATAAATATGGTAGATACTTTGGATGAACATGAAGGGTTACCAGCTCCCATTGATGAAGAACAGTTCCAAAACTCACCTTGGTATGCTGATATCTTGTATGTGCTTATCAATCTAAATGCTCCTCCTGATCTATCTAAGACAAAAGAAAGGTTTTTAAAGTTGAAAGATAGAAATTATTGCATTTTGAATGAATGTTTGTATTGGAAAAATGCCAATGGTTTATTGCTTAAATGTTTGCCTGAAGTTGATGCAGATAGGATCAAGCATGAGTTTCATGAAGGTGAATGTGGAGGCCATCTCCATTGGAAAACCACTGCCAATAAAATCCTTAGAGCTGGCTATTACTGACCCACCCTATTCCGAGATGTCCACAAAATGATAGTTGCCTACCACAAATGCCAAATCTTTGAGGGAAAAATAAAACTCCTTCCTTTACCTTTACAACCAGTCACTGTTGAAGCTCCTTTTCAACAGTGGGGCCTAGAATTCATTGGGGAAATCCATCCTACTTCATTGTCCCATTATAAATGGATACTCACAACCACTGAATATTTCACTAAATGGATAGAAGCCATCCCTTCTAGGAATGCCACGCACTCAGTTATCATAAAATTCCTTGAAGACCATATCCTATCTAGATTTGGTTGCCCTAGGAAAATTATCACTGACAATGTTGTTGCATTTGGTTCCAAAAAGATGATTGATTTTTGCCACAGGTATCAGATTGCACTTGGTCATTCTACTGCTTATTATCCTCAAGGTAATGGGCTAGCAGAATCATCAAATAAGAGTTTGGTAAACATCATCAAGAAGCTGCTGGAAGAGAACAAAAATTCATGGCATAACAATTTGTTGCATGCCTTATGGGAAGACAGATTGACAACAAAGAAATCCATTGGAATGTCTCCCTATCAGCTAGTTTATGGAGCAGATGCAGTATTCCCTACTAGTTTGGGAGTACTAGTGATAAAATTGGTCTAGGAAATACAGTCAGAAGAAGACAACATGGTGAGAAGGATCAATTAGACCATACATCTCCAACAAACAAGGGAAGAAGTCTACAACAGAGCTCAGAAAGTTCAAGAGAATATCAAAAGGTTGTTTGATAAAAGGAAAAAGGCTTGTGATTTCAAAATTGGAGACAAGGTACTCAAATGGGACTCCAGGAGGGAATATAAGGGCAAGCATGTCAAATTATGGCACGACCCTTACATCATTCAATCTGCCATTGGTCCCAATGCATTTTTTCTACAAGAGATGGATAGTACAGACTTGTTTGGGGGTCCTGTTAATGGCAGGATTCTCAAGCACTATTTTTGCTGAGTTTCAGTTTAAATTTTTCACTTCCATTGTAAATACCATTGCTTTTTTTTGTTTTGAAAGAGAAAAATATAAAAAATAGGAAGAAAGGGTTTAGACAAGCTCAAATCTTGAACCTGTGGAATTCTAAAAGAATGGCTCAAATCAGATCAAAACCTGAGCTAGAGAAAGTGAAAGGCTGGTTCTAACATGCTCAAAACTTGAACCAGAAAAGAAAAGAAGAAGAAATAGCTCTAATAAGATCAAAATGAGATCTAGAATGAAGAAAGAAAGGAGACTCTAAAAAGCTCAAAATCTGAGTCACAAGAAGAAGAAAGGATACTCTAAAAAGCTATAAATCTGAGTCACAAGAAGAAGGAAGGATGCTCTTAATTTTCAGAATTTCAAGCCTTCACAATTTTGTTTCAATTTTCTGCAAAGTTTCAGTTCATGTGCAGCTTGTCTTTATGCCATGGACCCACAGCAAATCAGACAGCCTAATCCTGGTTTGGATTTGTTTTCAATTTCTATTTTAGAATATAGAGAATGAAAATTTGCCAGACAGTTTAATCATGGCAAATACTAGTTTAGGTAGAGAAGCTATGAGTCCAACTGCTTAATCTGGTCTCATGGAGGAATAAGGGTAGAATTAGATTAGTTTTTTCTTTCAATAAAAAATGATGATGTGAAAGGTCTGCAAGTCTAAGTGCACCTTGAGGAAAAAATGTTAGGACAGTAGGATGGGTAGGTAGATGTTTGGGAAAATGTTTTCTGCTGATATAATGCCCATCATGTTTGTAGCAGCTGATTAAAGAAGAAAAAGATGGTCAAGGTCCCAGGCTCTGGCCTACTTCTACAGATTATATATGAGATTCTTGACACCTTCAAGAAGATGCCATCCCCATGTGGAGCCACTGTTAGCCACCTATAACAATTTGTCAAAGCAAACAGGTGGCTAAATTTGTGACCAAGCCTTCAAGTGAATCTTTTCTTTGAAAATCTATCATTCTTGAAGTCTTAGAAATCTTCA
This sequence comes from Pinus albicaulis, assembly GCA_034641835.2. Lineage (NCBI taxonomy): Eukaryota > Viridiplantae > Streptophyta > Pinopsida > Pinales > Pinaceae > Pinus > Pinus albicaulis. The sequence goes on from CM076579.1 coordinate 1,611,409,552, forward strand.
CTGTTGTTTCCATCAAAGACATTCAAAACCTGTTGTTCTACTATGAAGGAAACTATGAAAAGAGCTCCTTTTACTACCATTTCACCTCTCCATTTCACTCCCACAAAATCTCCATTTTTCACCTTTGTTTCCTTCACAAAATCCCTCAAAACACCTTCATCTAACCCCTAAATCATTTTAATCCTCTGGTTAACCTTAAATCTCCCTCTGATTCAGGTTGAAAATCCTTTCTTCACCCTATCGGAACCTCTATTTGGCCTTTAAAATCCCTTTATTTAGGCCTAAAGTAGTCTTTACACCATGAGGATATTATCCCCAAGGGCTTAAAATCCCTTAGCCCCCTTCTACACATGACCCGCACTATAACCAAGCGCCAAAGCCTCTTCACAAATCTCTTTTTCCCAAACCCTCTTCATTTTTTTTTCCGATGCAATCACAGCCGTCTGTTCATGCAGATCCGACGGCTCTCGCATAACCTGACCGCCACCCTGTCGTTCGCTCTGCGACAAAGGAGAACACGTCATTGCTGGGCCCACCAGTTCTTCCACTTGCACACATTGCCACTATCGCATGCAACCCGCACCGTCCGATCAACAATACATGATCCGATGGTTGAAGCTCCATTTCGCAAAATTTTTATGCCTGAGGATTAATGCTCCAAAATTTTGTGAAATGGGCGGTTTTGAGAATCAACGTGTCACCCAATGTATGGAATCACATTCGTTCACTAAAAACTGCCTCCCCCCATTTCATTATGCGAAAACCATCTCTGGTTTCCCGTGAAACCGCCGACCCGTATCTCGCGCCAATATTCAAATTCAAACCCTGTTTCCACGATCCGCCATGGTTTCGACCTTCTTCGCCCCTGCATTCACCTCCTCCTCACTGCTCCTCACCATCCCTGAGCCTTCGAAGTAGTTTTCAACCAATGCCGCAAGATTTCTTAATAGGTTTGTCATGTTTTTGCAGGTTTGATGGTGTCTGTCGCATAGTTGTTCCTTAGTTACACTTAGGTGACAAAGGTTGCAGGGTGACAATCCTGTAAACAAGATTGCTGATAAAGGAAACATTGAAGGGTTTAAACCTCATGTCTGTTCGGCGGATCATGATCTCTAATCCTCGGCAAACCCATCTAGCTCAGTAAAACACCATACGCCCATACAAAGGAAGAAGCAGAAAAGAGTATCAGTCAAATTTTAATGATAAGGGATCAAAGCATAAACCCACAGATCAGAAAAATTAACCCAAAGCTAAAGTCAAAGGACGCAGTTCAAAAATCATAAAAATGATCAAAGAATGGCTTAGAGAAGCCTAAGGGACACATCGAGCCATATCAGTAATTTAAATATCAGAGGCACTAAGATTAGTATAATGTTCTTTTTCTAAGAAAGGACCAATTCCCACTACCATCTTTCATTCTCCATCAAGCTCCAAAGTAGTTACTATTCTGACAAAAAATCCAAAAAAATGTCAGTGCATTAGTTACAAAGCATGGAAGACCTAAAAGAAAAATCTTTACCCTTTCTTGTCATAGAGGATAAAACAGAAGTACTACAGTCAGAAAAGTATTTCACAAAACATATCCTAGGGGTTATTATCAAACTGACAAAAACTCCTAATTAATCTAAAGAGTGCACAGTTAATGTAAACCATTAAGCAGAGTGGGCATTCGCATACTTCTTCCCCTCTCTCTTAATGAAGTCATTTAAGCCCTATCTACCACTACTATCAGTCATTCACCTATAAGAACCCATGAGAAATACATTGAAAATGTTGGTTGGTTGTTCGAAAATGACTGATTGTAAGCTGTTGTACTGAGTTAGAGTTCTATGAGTAGTAGTTGTAAATAGGCTGGGAGATGATTTATGGATGATACTAAGCTATTGGACAAGAATGTATGTGACTGGTTTTGCTCTACTAATATGACAAGCATGTTCATTGGATCCTGATCTAAATCATTGGTGATGTGTCTCTCTTTGTCATTGTTTCCTCTTTGTTTCACATCATGTTTCACTTTCTCTGATAAGAATTAGTAATTTTAGCTTAGGATATACTGCTACAAGTACCCTGATGTTTCCTGCACTTTCTTATATTTAATTTTTTCTGCTAATTGTGTATCTCGGAACAAATTCAACATAATTTAACCAGTATAGAAGTTGGTTTTTCCATGCTTACTGATGTATGAATTTAGATTTTGTTTCTTAGATGTTCTTGTTTGGTTCTGCTGAAAGAATAGGAGAATAGGGAGATTTAGTGATTATCCCTATCCGCTAAGTCCCCTTTCTAACATTTACCCTTTCTAAGATCCCTTTGAGTTGAATGTCAAAAGCAGAGAAGGTTAAAATTATTTCTCTAATCTTAGACTTCACTCTATGTTTGAACTTAAGTGTTTTCTACTGTCTAAAAGTAGTCAGGAGGACTTCTGGATTGTTGTCTTCAGAGCTAGCCTCATTAGGAGTTTTGGTCATAGAGGTATAAGGTATGCCCTGCCCCTTGACTTACTCCAAAGTGGTCACCTTGGAAGGTTTTCCTTATCATTCCCATTCATTTCCTTATTGTTTCATCCCATACTATAATCTTAAGAGATCCTCTGTTTTATATGACTAGCCCTTTGGAAGCCTTGGATACTTGAATTGCAAGTAAACCCTTTTATGACCCCATTGCCCAATGGACATGTATTCTATTTGACTTATCTCCCCATTTCCGAAAACCCTTCTCTACTCATTCCTTTACCTTACATTGAACCCTTCTGTCAATATTCCCAACCAAACAAACAAAACAAAAACCCTTGTGCCCTATAACTAGCCTAACACCTTAAATTGAACATCAAAGATATACATTTCTTTACCGTTATAGAGAGATCCCTCTCTAGATCCAGGAGGGCTAGATCCTGAGATCCCAAAGTGGTTTGATGTTGTCTTGTCATTTGGTATTGCCAAATATTCCAAGTCACAGGAACACCAACACTACTTTGAAAAATATTAACATTATTTAGAATAAGTTGTAGGTATATAAGAACAGGGATCATGATACTGCAACATAATCTGAACAACTTAAAGAAGGAGAAAAATATTGTGAAGGACTTGAAATTGAGATCATTTCTCTAAGATCAAATCATGAAAAGTAAAAAAAACAACATGAGGAGATACTTCAAGTATTTGAAGAGAAAGAGAATGGAATTAAATAATACATTATACACAGTTAAATAAGGAAGAAATGTTTAAGGAGGAATGCGGAAGCAAAATATTGAAAATTAAGATCAATGTAAAAAACTAGAGGTTGAGGTAAGTATTCTAAAAGGTAAATTAGTAGAAAAGGACAAACATTTGACATTCCATGATAGTACCAATATATTGGATAGCCTTCTTAACAATCAAAGATCCTCCTCCATCAAATTAGGCCTTGGATTTCATTAAAATATTAAGGGAGAATCTAGATCACAAGATTGTGCAAGCAATTTTAAGGTTAACAAAGCAAACATTGAAAAAATGGGTAAGGAATTAAGAACTAAACCAAACTAACAACCAAGGAAAGAGAAATTTCAAAAAATAACATTTTCTCCCAATAATAGAAACAATAATTGATTCTCACCTTTGAACAATGATATTGGATGTTTTATTTGTCATAACTATGGACACATTGCAGCCAATTACAAAAGCAAATTTTTCAAATTTCAACCGAATAATTACTCCATAAGAAGATCATCAACTCCCAAGAATTCAAGACTCCTTCAAGGATGTTGATTCACATGCAATTTTTTTGGTCACAAAGCTATAAAGTGCAATAAGAGAAATATGAAGCAAAAATATTATGATTCTCTTGATCCCTTCTCTGGTCATGTGATATGTTATACTCGTAACAAGTTTGGTAATGTAGCAAAAGAATACAGGAACAATATAATACTATTCACACAAACAACAAGTATATTCTCTCCAAAGCAAGCAACTAGACAAGGAAGTTGTTATCAAAATACTTGAAAAATATGGATCCACCAACCCTCCTCATATTAAGAAAAATGAAGAATGAAAAGTAAGGTGTGGTCTTGCTTTGTGCTCATTTAAAGAAGAATATGAATGGTACATATACAATGGATGCTATCATCACATTTTTGGAGATAAGAAAAAAGTTACCTCTCTCAAGAAAAAAAAGGATGGTAAAGTTATTCTTGGAAATAATGAACCAACAAAGGTTCTCAGAACAGGTAATGCTAATCTTGATAAGAATACAAGAGAGACTGATGTATTATTAGTTCAAGGTCTAAAGTAGAGTATTCCAAGTGTAGGCCAAATATATGATAAAGGACACACAATTGTGTTTACATCAAATAAATGCAAATTTATAGAAGAAGTCTCTAGAAAGGTGATAACAAAAGGATTTATAAATATAGACAATATATGTGATAAAGAAGAATCCAAGTATAAATAAGAAGTCTAGATCATCTTCTTTAGATTCAGAGTAAAGGAATATAGTCCCCACTGCAGTCTATTTTACTTAATGCATACCTCTAACTAGGACTACAGAAGTAAATGTGAGGTACATAGCCTTATGGAGAATAGATAATCATCATCAGGTCCATAAGATTAATGGTGTATGATCTCAGGAGGAGCTATGCATGTGTATCATGATGATGATTCCATATGTTTCTATATTATTATATTGGTGATGTTTATATTACTAATGTTGTATCTAATGAAGTGTCTGCAATTAAGAACATATATGATATGTCCAGGGAAATTTGTGGCCATGCAAATCAACATTTTGCATTCTATACACGATTCTCATGAAGGGAAATTGTGTATGCACATGGTTCTTGACATAGAAAATTACATAAGGTTTTCTATGATGATAAAGGAGTGGTAAAAATTAAGGGGGAGCTTCTAATACGCTTCCATTAGTCCATTATTGGAATTTATAGTTCTAATGTTGGTTTATTTTAGTTTGTCGATGATGCCCTTATGTTATTTATAAATATGTGATTAGATTTAAAGATGAAGAGATGGCACATGCTCAGGGTGAACATATTATGTGCTTCTAATGGTTCATTTTTAACATTATGGTTCCTCGAGAACTCCTTATTGCATGATTTTGCCTATGATGAATTCATACCGCCATCATCAGTCTTATTTCATTACTCACTATTGGAAAATATATGTGATTATGCCATTATTGCATAAGTTATCAATGATGCTTGGATTGCATATGATGAAAGTATTGTTGTTGTTGTATAAATATTGATGCACTTGATGAGGAGGATATGTATGCTATGGTCACTATTGATGTTGGTTTATGGATTGTGATATGGAGATAGTATGCTAACCTTGATGTCATAAGGTCAAGGGGATGAGCTAATTCATTGCAAAAAATCTCATGTTTTTGTTACTGTTTCCTTTTGATGCTTGGATGCATTACATATTTGGCCACACGTTGATGATATTTAAGAGATTGATGCTATACTGCCTTATATTCCTATTGGTATATTGCTTCTTGATGATGGGGATGCTCATGTTGTTTCTATTATGCCATTTTATGTTTTTGTTGTTGAATGCTTATGTTCTAGATACATATTTGGAGCACGATGGTTGTTGATGAGTATCATGGTTTTACTACAAAAGATACTTCATTTTTAGATCCTTGTTTATGCTTATATATGTCATGTATGTATCTTGATGCAAAGGTCATAAAAAAACCCATGTTGTAATCATTCTAAAATTCAGTCATGTATGGGCTATTGGAATCAAGCCATGTCATATATGTAACCCATTATTTTGGGTGATTCTTGTAAAATTTGGGTCCAATATGTAACCCCATTATGTTGGGTGATTGATAATAGAGTCATTGATTATAGGAGAAGTCATATGTTCTTATGGATACCCATTTACTTGAGTCATAGAGCCTTGTATTTATATTGCATATCTCCAAAAAGTCCAACATATGCTCCGGGGGAGCATGCTCAGTATCCAGAGTACCCGGTTCATATAAACATATCAAAGTTACAGTGTTGAGCTCTACAAAGGGATTACTTCATTCATATTGGTTCCACCCTTTTCCCTTGACGTCGAAGGGGGGAGAATACTTGGAGTTTGAAGGTGGTTTCCAAACACCAAAGTGGTCGCCATCAAGTCCAAAAGGGGAGATTATTGGCATTATGGCTAATGTGTCATCCTTGATGGAAACCTGCTTGAAAAATATGTCCTTGACGTCAACCTAGTAATAACATAATGTGTTATAGAACTATTGCAAATGACATGTTTGGCGGTATGGAAGGGAATCAACAACTCAGTCACATAATGCATGGAAATTATAAAGTTTGAAAATTATACGCGACCCCTGTGAATAAGATTTGCATACATATGCAGGTTATGTGAAAAAAAATCATTTACATAATCCGAACCATGGAAAACATGAAACCAAGAGTCATTATCATGGTAATTTCCCATAGTAATTGCAACGATAATGACTATTTGATCCCATAGAAAAATACCAACAACATTAACAAAGGAGTTTCTTATGGTATTGACAAGGAAAAAATATATATGAGGAGATGGAGATCAAGGAGATAAGTGTGTAATGTAATGGATTATTAATGTGTGATATGATTTGAGTCAGGTGTGAACGAGGGAGCAAGGAGAAGGATCTGATCTGATAGATTTGAAAGTGTATTGAAGACTAATGAATATAATTTCATGATATGTTTATGTTTTATCTATGGTTATAGTGATGGTATGATCTGTACGTGTTTGATCCTGATAGTGAAGTATGCAGAGAGTAATTTGTGCTTGTAAAAATGGATTGATTCGGTAATTTAAGATATGTATGCTAGTTTGCTTCAGTAATGTCACGTACATATGCAGATTTGCTTCAATATAGTCACATATACTTACTGAATTAATATGTTTTGATTGTTTCCTAATTTGGGTTGTTAACAGATGTTTGGATGTCAATTGATATAAGTATTGAGGATTGTCTTGGTTAGTAAAAATGATATTCTATAAATTTTTGGTATTCAATATTTTGAAATATGTACATCGGTTTTATACATGGGAAGCACATATATACACAAATATATTTAATGGAAGTCACATATATGTTCTAGGGGTTGTAATTTCTACTTGGTGATGACAATTGATGAAGTATGTATTATTTGTTGTTTTCTATCAATGTTGTCTTGATAAAGATGGTTGATATGTGAAAATTTTAATCTAACTAATTTGGTTGTGGCTTGGTATATTTAATAGCAATAATGCTGCAAAAGTGTGACTAGGTATGGTTCATTTTTGTATTCCATGATCTGTGATTTATTTAGTTATCTAAGATTGATTCAATGTTGCATTCAATGATTTATTGATTGGTTTATTGGAACAGTGATTTAGTTAGTCAATGGTTTAGTATTCAGTGATTTTAGATTTATATGCAAGTTTGATGCACAAGAAACATGTATATATGCATATATCTATGAGAACTGTAACATGTATATTCTGAAGTAAATCTGACCAGGGTTTGCAATGATTGCATATTAGTTTTGTTAGCATGATTAATCATTGAATGTGTGATTGATATTGGTTTTGTTAGTGAATAGTTAATTGGTATCTTGGGTAGATCTACGTTTGTTTGATTTAAACAGGGTTTGGTTTTAGAATGATTATTGGTATTAAACATAATGTTGGGTGTGGCTCCAGTTTGAAAATTGATGAAAAGTGGCCTGCATGTTTTGATGTGTATATGAGATAGGCGGATCTAGTATGAAACATTATGAAACGAGGTCCATGAGGTGTTAAGGTTTGTAGACTTCAATGAGGGGGTAGGATATACCTTCTAGTAGGAGCCAGTAAACAAGTTTATGGTGTTGTAGCTCCCTTCCAATGGGTGCTAGAGAACGAGTGGATGTTGTAACCTCTTGCAGGTAGGAGCTTGCATGCTGGAAAGAGTCTGCGCCAATACTAGACCAAGATGTAATGAAGATTTATTTATAATAAAAGAAGAAGAAAAATATGACAATAATGGTGGTTTTCTCCCACATAATTGGATTTCAACCTAAAACCACAGTTTTCTTATGTGTTGATGTGTTGATTATGTGTGATGGTCTATTTTACTCTTATTACTCATGGTTAATAAATAATTAATGACTAATGAAATAATTACGCACTGGTTAAAGTTAAACATTTGATGAAAATTATGAAAAATTGGTAATTCGGATAACGTAGATATCATTAATTAAAAACATGTACACACGCGGGTTTTCTGAATAACAATAGCGTACAAAATTTTGAATTTTAAGTTGAAGCTAAAGTGAAATAAAATTACTGATTCACCCCCCCTCTCAGTATTTTTCCTAACAATAAGAATCGATAGGATTCAATATGATGATGTAAACCATGGGCATGATTCACCATTTTTGGAGTAAAAAGGTAAAAATATAAAAGAATAAAAAAAAATCTTATTTCAACTCGTTATTTCAACTCACCTCCCTAGGATTTTAATCAAATTTAAAGTTGGAGCATTCATTGGATGCGAAATTTAATTTTGCATCCAAGGAGTACTCCTTGGATGCAAAATTAAATTTCACATCCAACAAATGCTCCAACTCGAAATTTGAGTAAAATCGTAGGGAGGTAAGTTGAAAATACAAGCTGAAAAAGTAGTATATTCTTTTTTCCCTCCAAAAATTGATGAGCCAATCTAATATTTTCTTTCTTTCTTTTCTACTATTATTTTATAATATTCCGTAGGAGAACTATTTTAGATCTCAAAATTTCTCTATTTGTATATATATACTTCCTTAAATTATATAGAATTTGGAGTTATTGAGCTCTCTACTACACCCAAACATTTTGAGTATTTGATAATCCCCCCTTCTTACATCTACAAATTTGATGCTCATAGTAGGTAAAGAGAATGGTTAAATGTAAATGATACAAATTAATAAATAAATTAGGAATGTAAAACTTGTAAATGAAGCCCCACGATAATTCTCTAGTCTTACTAAGAATTTAACATTGAATCAAAAACTATGGTCATTTAACATTTTAATACAAAGTGTGTAATCTTTCAATATGAAATATATGATGTGAAAATTTCCTTTATTATGAAAATCCTAGGGTTTATGTACTAATTACTATTGAGAGTAGTTAATGGTTCCCCGATTGGGGTGATAATACATTATCAAACTTACAGTAGGTGAATTAATGGTTATTATAAATACGAGGATGAGGTGGTCCAATGAGTTTATTTGTCTGATCAAGTTTATTATTTGCATGCACGTTTATTGTATGGGTAATGTTATCACTCTAATAATTCTCAAAGTTGTGAGATTTTGATTTATAGTTTAAAGAATATCAAAGGTAACCACAAACCTACTTTTAAGCTTTAGGATCTAGCCTTCCTAAGGCTCAGAGAGGGTTCTCTCTATAAGATTTAACTTTGTTTTATATTTGATTTTAGGCTAGTTATATAGGGAAAATTGGTTTTGGGGTTTTGATTTGTTTTGGTGGGAAAATCACTTAATGAGATGGATAGTTGTGAATATTTAATCCATTGGGCATATGGAGTCAATGTGTCAAGCAGATAGATCGGGATCAAGGTCTAGAGTCAAATTTTCACTGGGAAAGATAGTAGAGTCACTTAAGATCTTCAAAGGTTGATGGTGAAATGGTTTTAATCGGGATAAAGAGAAATTAAGAATTCTTTGATCCGGATAAGGAGTGAAAAGGTAGGGGTCAATCGAAATTAGGGAGAAATTAAGGGTTCCCTAGTCTAGATATCAGCAGAAAACATTTAAATGAAAACCAGTCAATAACAAAGTGCTTTTAACAAATTCTGATATAACAATTCCTGATTTCACATTAAAATTTAGAACACATTCATGAATGAATGAAAAACATAAGAAAATTGACAAATAAAATTTAGAAAATACTTCACTTCAGTGGCCCAACACATGAATCCAGTAATATGATGCTTTATTGCTTGAGATCCAATCTTTTGACTTGAACTTGGTACAAAAACCCTTGGGTTCAGAATATAATAGCTATATAAATGTTCAACAATTAATCCATAGTCAATACTTCAAATGATGAAGTATTTATACAAAAATTTATAAAAAATATCCTAGAACAGTCTTAGGAATGTTTCTTGGAAAATAAAATATATTTTTACAAAAAGATAGTGACAACTGCCTAACAAATTGCAATTTGTCCTATTTATTGAAATTAAATAGTATGTTGTTGGATTTGGGTGTAGTTGGATAGTTGAGGTGTCCCTCATGCTAACAATCTAATCTTTAGCCAGTTTTATTCTTCCTCCTTCATCTGATACTCTTTTTCAACTGATACTCTTTAACTTGATACACTTTGACTACTGATTTTGACTGCTTTACTGCCTAAATTCTGTTTTACTGTGTAAAAAACATCAACTTTGTTTTTATCCTTTCTCATTGAAAACTGAATTCTCCCAGAATTATGCTTCTGGTAATTTGATCTTTGTGAGTTTCCTGAAGTTCTTATCAGCTTCAGTGTATCTTGCAAAAGTTGGCTTGACCACAAAAGGGTGTTTTACTTCATGTTGTAAATCAAATAGATTTTCAATGCTTTTGTGTAAAACTTTACTTGTTGGAATTCCTTGCCAATATGATTTGTTCACCTGTTCTTTGGCAAATTCCCTTATCTTTTTATTATAGTCTTCTTGTTTCATCAATTTATCATTGATTACTAGAAGATTTGGAAGTCCTTTTTGCCTCAAAGTGTCAAATTTCACCATGAATCTTGTGATGGCCATATCCATATTTTGGCACTTTTCTTCCAACTATTTCATCAAGTTTTTCTTGGAAACTACTTTTCTTACCTCAAGAATTGTTTCTGTCCTATCTATTATTCCTGTTTCATCCAATTCTTGCTTATTTTTAGAATTGAGGAACTTAATGATTTCAAATGCTTCTTCAGGCTTGGAACCTAGTTCTTCTTTGGTTTTCAGTATTTCTTCTATAGGTGCCTTGAGTAAATCCTTTTGTTCATAAATCACTTGAATAGATGACCAAGTATCATTGACTGATTCAATGGTATTGGACCATAGTTGATTTTTAATGTGTGCCATGGGCTCTTTTAAGGTCAATTTTGTTTCTACCTTTTTGAGTTGTTCACTTAACCTTTTAGCCTTTTGCTCCTCTGTTTTAGCATTGATTTGTGCTAACTTCTTGGCATCTTCAAGATTCTTGATTTGTTCTTTCAACCTGTTGATTTCATTATTTTGTATGGACATGTCTTCCATTTCTTTTATTAGTTTGCTGGCATCATCTGATTTCTGGACTATTGTAGCGGAAGGTTTAGTGGCAGAAGTGGTGGATGAAGTGACTGGCACTACTATAGCCAATGGAACCTTTGGAGCTAATTCTTCTGCCAGAGTTGATGGCACTGTTGTTGTCACCATAGGAATTACTGTAGGAGGGACATTTTTGTGTTTTAACAGCTTCCTTTTCTTGGACTAACTTGTCCATCTCAATTTCCATCTCCTTAATTTATGTTGTCATCTGTAATATGAGATTCATCATCTCATCCTTTTGGTTTGATTATTGTACAATCTATTTAGCCTGTAGATGCTCTGTAGGGGGTAATTTTAATTATTTTCTGAGTGCTGCGATATCAGCATTTTTCTTCTTTACTAGTTCTTCTGCAGCTTTCACATTAGAAGGGTCATAACCCAGTTCAATCACTAACTCCTCTAAAGATTTGATTCTGGTATCTTTAGCATATGATGAAGCTTTTTCAACCTTAAATTGATCCTTCATATTTGTGAAAGCATTCTGGAGCTTTTGAACACTCATTACTTTTGTGGTCATTGTAGAATATAGCATTTCTAAGCTTTGCTTGTGGAATTCAATTTGGTCCAAGGGATGAATGTCTTGGACTGGTACTTTAAAATCAACTATTTTATAGTCATCTGTTATTTTAGGTGTTTGCAATGTAGGTTGAAGTACTGACATCAACAATTTCTTATTTGTATAATCAAAGGATGAAAGCAGCCTATTTTGAATCCCTCGAGTCTGCTTCAAGTATTGAGAATAGATTTCATTCTTGATTTCCCCATTCTTAGCTTTGATCTCTTTATACCTTTCTTTAATATCCATGTCTTTATCCTCTTCCTGTTTTAATGAAGATAATTCCACACTTTTCTATTTTTGAATCATTTGTGTGTTGGAAGTAGCAGGTTGCTACTCATTTTCAATCTCTGTGGGAGGCACAGTGTCTTTATCTGGAACCTTTGTATCTAAAATTTCCACTGTTTCTTTTTCTTTATTTGTTGGATTTGTCTTTGTCTTCTTGTTGTACCTGATTTTGAATCTAGTTTCTGTGGTAGTTTCAGCAGTATATGAGCCTTCTTCCCTTTTTCTTTTTGTATCTCTGTCTTCCTAATCTGGTGTTTGTAGAATGTGGCTAGTATCACTATGTTGAATATCTTCTACAAATGTATTTTCTAACCATTCAGGTTGGTTAGAAAACTTCTCAATGTCAGGCTTCTTGTCGTGAACATATGGGGTTAATTTACATTTTACCCTCACTTTGCCGATTATACCATATGGATCATAGTACCAAAGGAAAGTTTCATTGAAATTATACTCTAACAACTGCTTTGCTGCCTTTGTAGTTGCTTCTCTATTATTGCATATGAAGGGGCCCACTTGGTTTTTCAATTTAAACTAGGTTTCCTTTTTAGCAGCCAAAAAATTTACAGAATCTCAGTTTAGAATATGTCTAATATATTCCAAGGCAAATAATCTCATTGGTAAATACTTTGGCAACTTATAGGGAATGAGATTTGACCCATAAAATCTAACTTCAGTGTGATTTTAGTATAAATACCAATCACCTGTCCTGCTCTGTTCTGATAACTATAAAACCTTTTTAATTTCATCACTGATTCTAGGTTGCACATTATTTTTAAGAAGATTTACCAATGGATGGATAAAACAGTCTGTGAAGTCTGCATATGTGAACTTATTTGACTTCTTTTTTATTAAGGAAGTCCGAAAAATGATATACTTTTCATTTCACTCTACATCCATATTTTGAAGAGCTATTGGAAACTTATCTGACTGAAAGTAGAGGAACATATGGAAGAGAAATGAGGTGTACCTAAAAACACCTTCAGTAGGAAGTTTAACAAGTTGTTCATGAATGTTATTAGCAATATATTCAGAAAAATTATAGATGAATGTAGGGGCTGACCAGGCACAAAGATGGACAGAAAAACAAGTATAGATGCATTTGTATGTTCATCAGTAAAGTAACCAAGGATAAAAGACAACATTGAGATAATGTGTCTTGTTCCTTTTGGTAATTTTGAAGAGGAATAGGGAGGATTTAGCTTTGAGATTTCTACATATGAGGGCATGAATGTTTGAAAGATTTGAAATCTTTTGGGAAAGTATAACTCTAGATAAAACTTTGTAAGAGCCACAATAGACAAAGGGATTGCATTATGTTCTGGCTACAACTGAAGCATTTGGTTTATGGATTCAGCAGTTATGGTAAACAATACTTCTTTGTCAGCATTGAAAATTCATATTTGATCTGGGGAATAATGAGTTTGGCACAATCTGATGACCTCAGGGCACTGATGGGTGTGGGGAACAACATATTTGGGAAAATTAGACTCCCAAACAAGCACTTCATCTACTTGGTCCAAATATTTCTCTTGACTCCAGCAGTGAAGCTCAAGAAGGTTAAATTCAATTACTGGATCAGTGATTTTATAGTCTACATCAGCTAATGGGGTATGTTCAACATCTACAATAGGAGGTTGTAGTGGATTGATGACAATTATTCTTTTAGATGCCATTGAAAACAATTTTAACCCTTCTTGATCTTTAAAACTCTGTTTTTATGTTTTTAACACACTTTTGTAAGATTAAAATGTTTACAGAAGGTATTTTTAGTATAACAAAGGTTTCTATTGGACTGCAACAGGGAAAACTTGGGTTTCTCTGCATTAAAATGTGAATTTTTCTTTTAAAACCAATTTATTAACCTTTTACAGACTCAGGAATAGCTAGCAAGGGATTACTGTATATTTCTTTGATGAAGCAGTCTTAAAACATCCAAATTTATGCACAAAGGGCTTCTGAGCACTGTAAATGTACTTTGAATCATTCATAGGGTTTCTAAAGGTCTGCATATGGCTAAATAAATTAGATTTTTCTTTAAAAAACAAATTACAGCTTTTAGAAACTATGAAAGTCTCAGGGTTTGCAGCAAGAATGAATATATGAGGAAATATGGGTCTTTCTAAGGCAAACAGGTATCAAAAGGTTCGAGCTTAAGAGTATACTTCGTTTCAAATGGAAGGATAGGTCTTTTTCCTGATAAATTTCTATGAATTTAGGAATTTTACGCGGAGAAAGGGTTTATTGGGAGTTGGAAGCTTTCAAAAGCTTGTTGAGGTCTTTTAAATGCAGTCTGGAGGCGTGGAGTGATCACAACGCTAAATTTGGTTGAATTCTATTGGTTTTTTCGTTCAAACAGGGTGGCAACCTATTTTTCTCAGTCGGGAATGATTTTATGAGTGAAAAGAGCAACAGAAGGGTTGAAATGTGTACAAATTAGTGTTTTTATAAATAATTTGAACTAAACAGTGTTTGCATTTAATACCAGTTAATTCAATTTGGAAGCGGTTTTATGCGCGGGGGAGGAGTACTGCTAAGTGGTTTATCGCACCATCGGAGGATGGTATATGGTATTTCTTGAAAGGATGAGATCCAATACTTTCACGATGCATGGAGGAGAGAGAACGGGACAAAACAACTTATATTTCAAATCTTATTTTGTTTAACAATCGTGCTATTAAATTTGCGATGGGAGATTTGGGCCTTTGGATATGGCAGGTGGATGTGAACAGCTAGGATTAGTCATTGGAGTTGGGGGTGAAGGGAGTGGGGCCCGTGATAACTTAATGTGGCGGTGGGTTGAAAATGTATTAAATCTAAGGTTTAATACATAGTCGGGTTATGATTTGCAGAGGGTTAATGCATTATTAACATATGAGTTATGGGTATATGTGATTTTATAGCTGGCTGGGATAGTGGGACTAGTATTTATCACATGTGTGGAATAGAACTTTAGTTTATAATTAAAAATATGGGTTGGGAATTAATATAAAGGATTTAATTAATACAGGATGAGGGTATATAGTGGAATTAATATATTAGGTTAGTGTTAACATGAAATGAATGTGCGGGAATGTAAAATACACTAGGCATAGTGTAAAATATGCTTTTTAGGTGGGATTTCTTCATTGTGATGCCCAACATAATCATTTAACGCTTATACTTAGGATAAAGCATTTTTGTGGGTTTTTTGGGTATTTTTGTATGAAAAGGGGAATTAGTTAAAGGGTTTTTACTTTTCCTAGGTAAAATGTGTTTTAAACTTAGGAAAGGGGTTTTAGTAGAGAAAAATGATTGATTTTTAGGGAGAAGGGTTTTTTATGAAGAGGAGGGATTTTAATGAAGTGGAATCCAATACCTTGGTTCCAATCAATCATTAAGACATGGGTTTGGTCCCACCAGAAGTCAAAGAAATACTCTGAGTCTTTATGACTGAAGGATTTAGTACTGGAACACATTGTGGGGAGGGAAATTAGTAATTTTCCAGATGATGTTTATCCATTCCTTGTAAAACTGCTTTCTTCCTACCCATAATTTATTCTACCGTTTTTTCCTTTATTTGCATCGGTGCATTTGAGCTTGCAAAAACTGATCCATTTTTCTTTTTAAAATAGGAAACTATCTAATTCTAACTTTATTTCATGCAAGGGCTTAGATCAAATTGTTGAGCTCCTCATTTATTCTCTAACTATCTACTGATTTGCCAAGATTATACTATTTGGCAACATCTTTATTCTCTATTTATAAACATGAAATTTAAAGCATGAAAAGTCAAGATTAAACTATTTAACTCATCATGGATTATGGAATTTTGAACGAGCTGCACATAATCATTTATTTGTAGTAAAATTAACTAGTAGTGGAATTTTGACTTGCATCCCTTTCATTTCTTATTCTTATCTCTTTTTGTGTGGGGTTCATTTTTCTATTCTTTTTTATATTTTTATTTTCAAGTCCTTTGATTTTTCTTTTAGTACTTTTACCCTCTTTTCATTTTTTTTATTTTATAATATGGGAAGACAAATTGCAGAAAGAAAAGTATGTACATATTACAAGACTAATCAAAGTCAATTAAAAAATTATATATCCTATTATTATAGGACCTTAACAGGTAACATATCAATGACCCTTGTTGTTAGAGACAAGCTCTACACTTGGTCCCTAATGAAAATCACATGGAACTTCCACGCTTCAAGTGCTTTGGGTCTCTTCAAATTGACTGTTTTAAAATGGGAGTCAATGTTTTTTTTTTGATCCAGTATCATGCGTAAGATCACTCATTATGTTTGCTTCAATATGCATAGATCCTCCCATAGTGGATTAGATGCAGATAGAGAACTATATGACATAAAAATAAATCTCATTTATGAGCTCATCATGCGACAACATCTACGGATGGCTAAGCTATGTTTCAGTATATACACTTGGCCATTCTCGTGTAGGCTAAATGGTATCCGTATTTATCGTACTTTCCTTATCACATAAACTATGCCTTATA
Source organism: Pinus albicaulis (assembly GCA_034641835.2). Lineage (NCBI taxonomy): Eukaryota > Viridiplantae > Streptophyta > Pinopsida > Pinales > Pinaceae > Pinus > Pinus albicaulis. The sequence goes on from CM076579.1 coordinate 1,611,426,198, forward strand.
CATGACCTATGCTACCCTCACGGTCATGGAAAGGTAGTAGTTTATTCATGAGGGAGGTCGCGTGTAGCCTTGAGACTCACACGTCACCTTTCATATAGTGGTTACAGGCAATATGGGTCATTGCGCTTGGAGGTCAGTATAACCTTATACCTTCTCATTTGGTCATATGAGGTTTGTGATGCTGTTTTCCTTTTCTTGGTTTCTACAGGGTCTTCTCGTCACGTGTAGTAAGGAGGTGAGAAATACCCACATGAATTTTCCTCCAAATCTCAAGAGTCAATGTTATTTTTAATTTTTATGCATAACTCAGGGACTAGTCCATCCTTCGAATTGGTGACAGTCCTACCTTTAGCATCACTCCAGTCCTTGACCCTGATGGGATATCATTTCATTGTCCAGTTCTCATTTGTGGGGTGTGGTATAAAAGCACATTTTCTATCTAGTTCTAAAATTTATTACATTCTCTCTCAATATTTAGTTCGACAAGTCGAGTTAAATCTGGTGGCTCCGAATTTTAAAAAATATAGGGGCTTTGATAAATCTGGAAAATCATTACCTTGGGTTCGCATCATGTATCAATTCCCACTCTTGTCTTTTTCATCCTCTCGTCTTATAATAAATTTTGCGATTAGAACCCTAATGCGGTTGCACCATTGGATGTTTGGTTATAAGGTATTTGTTCGAATCTTGGTGTTTTTTGTTGTACGTTTTTCTTGCAGGTATTATATGGCTCCTCGATATATATTACCTACCCATTGGGGTGGTGCTACTGGGGTGTTTGATTCAAGACACATGCATATTTTTGGGTGGGAATATGTTTCCAATTACTGCGAAGCCACACCTATTGAAGTCAGAAAGGAAATATTAAATCTCAAAGCCAAGGAATTTGGAGATCACAAATATCTCGAATTCATATATCGGTGGCAAAAAAGTAAAATGGGTTCCTAATATAGGAAAGTTTTAGAGAAGAAGGATTTATTTTCTTCACTTTATCACACAACATCGTCAAATGGACACTTTTCTCAATATGGTTATCCATGAAAAAAAAGTGGATAACTATATGCCCTTTTCCAGCCAAGAGGATATTAAGCAAATATTGCAGGATATTAGGTACAATCTGGATGATATCATGGTAAAACTTAGTTGTGTGGAACATTTTGTGGTTTCAAATTCAGATACAAACTCAAACGTTTATCAGGAAGAGGAAACAATCATAAATGCTATGCCTCTCAACACCATTCCTACAAACATTGATCTGCCTATGAACACATCACATGGAAAATCCTCTTCGCAATCACTAGTCATCAATTTGGACTAAAATGTTCATTAAGAAAATGGTTTTCTGTGTGTGTGTGTGTGTGTGTTTATTATGTTGGATGGATTTTAACTTTATTAGTGATCTTTGTTTGTTTAGTCAACTCTATAAGAGCCTCTAGTTTCTATACTCTTGTTGAAATTTGCAACAAGAAACAGTGAAATTGGCATCTAGAAACAACAAAAAATGCACAGACACTAGTGTGGGATCATACGTCACACAGTGATGGATCCTAGCGACACATTAGTGTGCAACCAAATTTTAAATAAATTGGAAAATTAATTGTAATATTATCTCATAAAAACTTGTAATAGTTAACTAAGTGTGATAGACTTAGTTAGCTCTAGAATTTAGAGTTGAGGGTCAAAGGATAGGTAGTAGAGTGGTTCTATTATTAACAAGGTCCAGTTGCAGTTGTAGCACTAATGTAGTGTGAGTGGGATCAATTAACTCACATTAATTGAGTTAAAATCAGTTTAACTAGTTCTAATGTTTGATGAGCTAGTGGAAGATCAAGTGAATTAAAATAGATTTAATTCACCAATAGTGATCTACCAAGTAACTGATGATTCACTATTTATAGCTACATGCATGATAATTCTGGTGGAGACCTAGTTGAGACAAAGTTTCAAGGCAAGTAAACTATCAGTTGTATTTTTATCAAACTTCCTAGATGCAATTATATAAAACCATAGGAAGCCCATGATGAATTGCACAATCAAGGAAGGCTTGATTTTCTATTTAATAGGGGTTTAATTCTCTAGGGATTGCTTAAGTAAGGTAGGTTGAGGGTAGGCTGAGGGTAGGTTGATAATTGACTATGTGTTTGTCCAATTTTGCCTAGATCAGTGTGAAGAAATTGGTAGAGTGTATGAGGTTGTGGTGAGCACACATGTATTGTATTGTTTCATTATTCCTTGGTTGATTATAAAATAAATATGGAGGGGTTTTGAGCAGTTTCTTTCCCCAGGAATATATGGTGTTGTGTATTGGTTTACTTCTTTCTCTTACTTGCATGTGATTGAGAGATCAAAATTTATATTCTACAAATATTGTAGAAGGATTCAATATCTTTTTTTAGTACATTACATGATCGGATTGAATCCATTAGTGTAATTTCTACATGGTATTAGACATTTTCTACAATTTTGTGGTTTTTGAGATTTAGACACAAACTCAAACGTTCATAAGGAATAGGCAACAATCATAAATGCTATGCCACTCAACAACATTCCTGCAAACATTGATCTGCCTATGGACACTACACATGCAAACTCCTCTTCCCAATAAACATTCATCAATTTGGACTAAAATTTCCATTAAGAAAATGGTTCTCTGTGTGTGTGTGTGTGTGTGTTTATTATTATGTTGGATGGAATTTACCTTGCTCAGTAATCTTTGTTTGTTTTTTCAACTTTGTAAGAGCCTCTAGTTTCTATATTCTATTAACTTAGGCTGCAGATATGTCTACAATCTTCAGTCATCTTGTTTTGATGTAAGCTAGTTATTTTTTTTAAAGTTGTTAATGCTAGTTTCCCCTATGTATATGGTAATCCTAATGGATCCATAGTCCTAGAGGCCAATAGAAGAAATGAAGGGTTTATTATGTAATATTTTTGGCTATCAATAGAAAAGAATTCACATCATTTACAAAGAAAAAAGAGAGTAGTTAATGGTTTTAGAATATTTTATTTATCTTTTTTATTCAATTTTGGTAGAATTTATTTAATCAATTTTAATTATGAATACAATTTATATGTAAAATTTTCAATTTATTAATTTTAATAAACTCATATTTATATTAGTATAATTATAGAGTATAATAATATATAATTATATTTGTTTTTAATTTTATATTATTTAATTAAAAATTAAAAATCTAATAAAATTATTTATTACCCAAAATTAATATTTCATAACTTATTATAAATATTAAATTCAACATACTCGACAAAACCTGCTTGATTATCCTGCATCAATTATTGTTCTATGAAAAAATACATGTTTAGAACATTATTATAAATAATCCATTTTATATATTTACTAGGATGGTTATATGATTTAAAATGTTTCCCATTTTAAAATATATTTATTTAATTAATAAATAAAAAATAATATATATATATATATATATATAACAATGATTACTCATTACATTAATTCTAGGACTTGTCATGGCAAAATACACAGGTAAATTACAATTCAAATCTATCCATGGGCTTCATTTTGTCATTGATAGACTGATAAAGCAAGCCCAATTGTCTCTGACCACTACAAAAAGATACAACTAATACAATACTTGTATTTATCCTACTAGGATATACCCGACAAAGTTGAGACAATGGAAGAACACAAAAAAAACTAGTCATTACAATTGAAGACTAAGCATTAGGATGAACCGAGCGATTTAAATCAATGCCCAATTTCTAAACTTTAGAAGGATTGCTCTGTTCTTTCGGAAGGGAGCTCGACTTGGTCACCTGGAGTTGGAGGTCTTCAATCACGGTGTGCAATGCTCCAACCTCATTCTCCAGATTTGAAACCTGCTTGCTTTTGGCTTATATAGCCTCAAAGTTTTCATAAGCCACCACCCTTTATCGGTACAAAAAGTCTTTGATGTTAGAGAGCTCAAATTTAATCTCCTCGAGCTCCTGTGCACACTGTACAAAAATAAACGAAGTTAGGGGAGCCAAAGAAATCTATTGTTGACCCATTGCCAGATGTGATGCCTCCTTTTCCACCACCAAACCTTTTTTATATATACAATTTTTAATATATATTTATTTTTATGTTTTTAAATGTTTAATTTTAAGAAAATTATTAATCCAAAATTTTATTAAATTTAAATATGAAATATATTTAATCCTTAACCTTAAAATAATATAATAATACTTAAAAATGTTCTTCATTGGTCCATAAACATTTATTATATTAATATATCTATTACAAAGCCATATTTTTATTTTTTTCCCTCCACGAAAAGTCATAATTTTCATTAATAATAAGTGAAGATTACAAGTTGTATGTGTTGTATATCATTTCAAAATATGTATGTTGGTGTATAAGAAATCATCAAAAAGTCTGTAATTTGTACTGTAATAAACATATACATGGGATAATAAAACAATATACCATAAGTTATGCCCATGATACGTCCATCTGAGTTGATATGTACTATTGATCATCATATGCAAGTAGAGTGATAAGTCAAATAAAAAAAAATGAAAAAAAGGGTGTAACTGATGAGCTGCCATATCCTGTGTTGTCTTAGAAAAAGGACAATGATAGTAATGATAATGACCATGCCCATTCTGCTATGTCACATTCTATATACCATACAGCTATTGCACATCCTCTTTGGATAGCCCGTTGAAAAGTGTGTTCCTTTCCGTGTAAATATGTTGACAATTAATGTAGTCAAAATATGATTTTAACATCATAACCTCATCAAACATGATTCTGAGTGTGTGTGTGTGTGTGTGTGACATGAAGAAATCTGATTAAAACAATCAACTACCACCTTTGAGTAATGTTGGAGTAGGGTCCCTTAGGGCTAAATTTTGATATATTTTTCGAACTTTTTTGTAATTTTAGTCATGCACAACACAAGTCAAAGGGCTTTGGTGTAGGTCAAAGCCCATCATGAGTTGTAATGGGTCAAAGGGTAGAGCTAGGGGCTGTAATCCATAGTTTTTGGACCTTATATGAGCACATGCTAAAAGTATAAATAGGAGTCTAGATCGAGTCGATAGGAGACAATAATTATGATGATGATGATAGAGATTTGACTGTGTTTTGATATTTTAGCAAACTTGTCTGGGTTAGAAGGCTCTTGCTGGCTATGTGCACAGAGACCTTAGTACTGCTGTGTGCGGACCCCACTGACTATGTGCGCGGGTAGAATGAAGGTGTTGTAAGGGAAATATGAACTGTTAATGAATTAAGAACTATTTTGGATGAAATCTGAGTATCGCATGCATTTTTTATTTTCTTTATTATATGTTTCTACATGTTATGTCTAGTTACAGTGTTATCTATATTCAGATTGATTGCACAACTATTTTATGATTTAGGTGAATGATACATTAATGGATTTTTTACTTTTGAGCTTTAATAATACGTATTAAGGATAATTACAAGGATTTCAGAGTCTGTTTTAGTGCACACATAAGGTATGATGAGTATTTAACCTAAATATGTCTGGTTAGGGTTTCTAGTTAGGGCTTTTGTTGCTGTTAGTCATCAGTATTTTTTATATGTTGTTGATGACTAGATTCCATAGCTGATTTTTCCAGAAGATAATCTCAATCTGTCAATTTGTCATCTAGAAAACACCCCAAACAAATTTTTGTCCTCCTACCCCTCCCTGTCAATCCATGATGAGAACAATCTTCAGTTTTCAAGTCCTATCTTGCTTCAGCAAAATCTCCCTGTCTATAGCTGGCATAGCTTTGTTTCATTGTCATCATTTTCCCTTATTTCTCATACAATTCAATGTCCAAAATTTGACAAAGTGTCTGCTCATTTCAGAATAAGTTCAACAAAGATTCAAACTTCAAGAAGAGAAGGTTTTTCACTATCTGAAGAAATATGCTTAGATCAAGCATAAATCCCCATGAAACACCAAAGGAGCTCTCCAAGGTTCAAAAGCATCTGTTTTTACATCTCTGTAGGGGTGTAATTGAATGATGATCAGTATGAAAATAAAATCAAAGGGACAAGTTCAAACAGGTTTCTCATGTTGAAAAGGTTTGCCATCAATGAAGCAAATGAAGTGCAGTGAGTAAAGAGAAACTAATATATATGGTTTTAAATCCAAAAGTTTCCTAAGGAATAGAGATCATTCTCCAAGTCACATAAATACAAAAGACTGAGTGATGCTAATCAACAGTGCTCCATAATCTCCTCCAAAAGCAGTGCCGCCTAATCTTTCCAAAGGGCATCATCATGTAGGGCATAAGAAGACAACTGCTTCTTATGTTACTTTGAACCTAGGATGTGAAAAATCAGTCAAATGAAATCTTAATATGACCTCTTTCAAATAATAAGTAGAGGGTTAGAAACAAATGATGGAACCTCCCTCATATAAAATCAAAGGGTAAAAGACACATTGTTGTGACCTCCTTTACTAATAAGCAGAGGGTCAACATGTTTTTAAGTAGCTTCAGGAGTTTTTTTGTGCCACTTCCTCCAAAGGATGGACAGAGGATGCATCACCAGGATTTATTGATGTTGTGTTTGAAAGGTTTCTGTTGATAAGAAAAGTTGAGAAAATAGTGGTGAAACAAATGAAAGTTCATAGGTTGAATGGCCTTTTCACATCAAAAGCTAAAGAGTGATATGATGGTGTTAAAAGGCCTCTGTTTTTCTATTTATGAAAGCCTCCTTCAAAGTATAATCCAAGGGTGGAGTTTTTGACTAAGAGCTGCCTCATCTAAATGGCCAAGGAGGTAGACCAAGCTTGGTTTAAAAATGAATTTTGCAAACTAATATAAAGAGACATTCACGTAGAGGGTTCATGTTGAAAAAACATTTTTTATGGTTTATCAAAAGTACTCCCTCCAAGTGATGAATAAAGGGCAAGCACCAAGAGTAACTTTTCCAGCTCATTTAAAGGACATAGGGCACATGGTTAAGATGCGTGGACTATCATTGCTTGAAGACCTCCTTCATCATGAGCTAAGGGCCCGACAATGATTCTAAATGAGCATAAGTGGTCACATTTGCAAGGATTTTCTTCAGGACAAATAGAAGGTGTATATACAGTCAAGAGAAAGTGTTAGTCCAAAGTGCTTAAAAGGAAGCCCTCTTATTTTACCAATTATGTAATTCACTCTTAAAAAGCTTCACCATGCTTTTGAGACAAGGACACTTACCATAAGCACAGTCAAAGGAAAGAGTTAGTTCAAAGGTGTCTAACAGTGAGCACTTTCCATATGCCAATCACATTGTTTACTCCCTAAAAGATTCATAGTGATGTGGCAAAGCAAAGGCATATATTACAAACCAAGGTACAATGTTGAGATGGATGAAACTTTATATGTTTGATGGAACCTCCTTCAAAAGCAGAGAGTTAGAAACACATTGATAAGACCTCCTTCACAAAAAATCAGAGGGTCAAAACATAGTTTTAGGACCTCCTTCACAACTAAGTAGAGGGTCAAAACATAGCCAAAATGCCTCCTCCAAAAATATTAGTAGAGGGAATAAAACACTTTTTTTAAATTCCTCCTTAAAAATAAGCAAAAAGACAATACAAGCCATGAGTCACGCCCAGGGATAGTTTTGTTTCAAAATGAGTTTCTGACCAAAAAGAGATGAAATTGACAAAAGTGAGAGAGGTTTTTGTCCATAATAGGTACAAGAAGAAAAAAATCCTTCAGTTTCTACACAGGTATCATTTTTTGTGAGAAATGTAAAAAATACAGGTGTCACGGGAGAACTTCTGCACCAGGATTCACCATTTTTTACCAGTGTTGGTACAATCAATTTTTGAACAAAAAAACTGACACAAAATGAAAAAAATCAAGCATATTTGGAAATTATACTTCCATATATTTCCATCGAGCCATCTCGGGCCCAATTCAGACACCGGGAACGCATCCAAAAGTGGCCTGCAAACAGCACTATGCATTTCTACACCAGGATTCAAAAAATTTTACCAGTGTTGGGACAGTCAATTTTTGAACCAAAAAATGGACACCAAATGAAAAAAATAAAGTATATTTCGAAATTATAATTCCATATCTTTCCAACAATCCATCTCGGGCCCAAATCCGATATCGGGAAGGCATCCAAAAGTGGCCTTCAAATAGCACTATGCATTTCTGCACTAGGATTCACCCTTTTTTACTAGTGTTGGGACAGTCAATTTTTGAACAACCAAATGGACACCAAATGAAAAAAATCAAGAAAATTTGGAAATTATACTTACATATCTTTCCAACGAGCCATCTCGGGCCCAATTCCGACACCGGGAAGGCTTCCAAAACTGGCTACAAAAAGACACGACGCTCCTGAAATGTTGCACATTGTGCCTATAGGTTTCTACAGTGCAGTTTTCTAAGCGGCGCGACGCGCCTGTGTTTTTGCACGGCGCGCTTATGTAGCGCCCAGGCACACTGTTTGATAAAGATAAATCTTTATGTTTTAAGGTAATCTCCTTGAGAAACAAGTAGAAGGTCAAATCATGGTTGATGACCTCCTTCAGGAACAAGTGGAAAAGGTCAAATATTTGCCCCTAAAGGTCTATTCAAATCAACAGAGAAAAACATAACTGAAAGGACCTCATTTTCATCATAGACAAAATATTTACATTATGGTATTGAAAGGTTGCAGTAGTGGTTTTGAAAGGATGACCTCCTTGGTAAACAATCATGGATCAAATCACAGTTTGGAGGCCTTCTTCATCATACAAGAAAAAGGTGAAATCATGGATTAAACACCTCTTTCACTTCATAAAACAGTGGATCTACCTAATGGTTTCAAAGGGCTGAAATAGTAATGTTTTTATGAACTTCTTTCAGATGATGTACTAGGTCACAATTTTGGAGAAGACCATTACAATCTATCTAAATACCTCTTCCAATGGATAGACAAAGAACACATTTCATAATAAAATCACATGTTTCTTGTCTAAATTTTAAAAGAGACATAGTGCTAAGGGAGATAGTTATCACAGATAAAGTTTTATGAAAAACAAAGGGACTGTTTGTTTGAAGGTCTTCAAGGGTGGCTTTCATGGTAAACAAGCAGAAGGAAAAAGACACATGAAAAGAATATCATCACTTCATAAACAGTGAATTTGCACAGTGGTTTTAAGAGGTTGCAGTAGTGGTTTTTATGATGACCTCCCTTGTAGACAAACAGAAGCATAACATAGTTTAAAAAACCTCCTTCATGACAAATAGAGGGTTGAAAATATCATCAGGTGTCAATATATTATTTAGGAAGAATTTGTAGTGAAAATTAGAGGCTGAGAATTAGTTGTTTTCAAAAAATTTCTTTCAAAGTGAAAAACAAAGGAATAAACAACTTTTAAAAATATGTTTTCACATTCGGTCAAAGGAGCTTACACCAAAAATAGAAAAAGGCTAAAGGAAGATGTTTTGAATTCTTGAAAGGAGGGAACAACGTTTTAAAAAAAAGCCTTATGAGTATAAAAGGGCACGAGAAAAATTTCATGATCATCATGAAAACGCTTCACAGGGAAAGGGGCTTATTGACAGTTTGAAAGAGGTTTGAGTTGTTAAGGGAAAATAAACAGTTTTCTCTCAAAATCTGTCTTGTTTGCTAGCCTAGGAAAAAACAGTGATTTCAAGAGCACCCTTTTTTACTTTAAATAACCACAGAGAAACAGTGATAAAGGAATAAAGGCTTATTGGCAGTTCTAAAGGGATATTTTTTGTTTTGAGTTTGTAAAAGGATAATCACAGTTTTACAGAGCCAAAAATTGTATGCTAAAGAAAAAAGGACCTGTTCTCAAGGTCATAGAATTTTGTGTGCCAGCCTTAAGAAAACACAGTTTTCTTTCAAACATATCATGTTTGCTGAAGAGACAGAGGGACAATGATTAAAGAAGAAGATCTAAATCAGTGTTTAAAGGGCCTTTATGTTGATTAAGGAATAGAGCTTAGTTTTAAGCAGGGTGACCCATCATTTCAGATTAAAAACTTGCACTAAGTGACAGAGAAGATATTGTTTCAGACAAACAAACTAACCTTCATCCAAAAATAAATTGCTTGCTAAGATCATCAAAGAGAAACAAAGATTACTCAAGGGGGAAAACATAGGGGTTTTAAAGAGTGCCCTCTTTTCTTAAAAAACAAAGAAGGGCAGTGATTAAAGAAGGATGGGCTTATTATCAGTTTAAAAGGGGTTGGCTGTTATGAGTAGTTAAAGGAAAGAAATAGTTTTCTCTCAAAACTGTCATATTTACTAAGAGACAAAGGGAAGATAGTGCCAAAGGGAAAGGATGCTTGTTTTAAAAAAATAGATCTTATTGAAGGCCTGATTTCTCACAACACAGTTCATAAGAAGTGAAATTTGTTTTTATTTGAACAAGAAACTTGTTTGCCAACTAAGGAAACAATGCTTTAAGAAGAGAACTATTTTTCAGTGCATTTAAAGGTCTAGTAAACATGAGAAAAATGATAGTGAGCATTGTAGTATTGAAAGCAAACAAAGTGGCAGCCAGTATAGTGATGATGAGGAACATGACAGTTTTCAAGGAAACAGTGAAGGGGGAGAACAAAGTAGCCCTCAACAAAGCAGTGATGATAAAGAACCTAGCAGTCTTGAAGAAATCAGTGATAAGGAGGAACAAAACATTCCTCAAGAAATAAATCAAAGAGACAATGATAACTTGCAGCAAGGAAAAGAAGACACTCAAGGAGAGAGGATTCATGATAAAGGCACCCACAGTAATGGCAAGAAAACACAAAACATTGAGCATTCCGAGGAAAGTAGCATGAAACAAAAAGAGCAAGGCAGGCCAAAGGAAGACAGTAAAAACATAGAGCATGAAGAGAGTTCTCAAAATCATGTGCTAGCTACCTCTTCTAGGCAAGGGGCCATGACTTCTTTGCCAAAGCTAAAAATGCCAAAACAACAAAGAAGAAAATCAAATGAGAGAAACTCAAAAGCTACCCAATATAGGCTCCTGGCGCAAAAACATGGAAAAGACTAATCTAGGATTAATATTTAGGTCCAATATTTTTTGCAGGTTTCTAAAAACCCTTAAGGGGTTTTCTCACCAAAATTGAGCAAATTTTGACATGATTTTGTTTTTTTGTGTTTTTTGGCCCTAATTGCACATTTTTCAATGCACTTCCATGGGTGCTAGGAGCATCCTCAGCTCATGAAAGTCATTTTTTTGGATGGAATAAATTTGGGGGCAGCTACTCACAAATTTTCAAATCCAAAGGAGGTGTTTTATTCCCCCAAAGAGGCAAAAATCAGTCAAAATTCACCTTTCTGCCTCACATATGAGTAGATAAGACCCCCCTGGGTTTTTTCACTCATTCCACCTTTTGAAATACTTCAAGGGATCAGTTTGGGAAAAATCAAGTAGTTACAAAAACTAGACATCTAGGGCTTTCAAACGAGCTATCGCAGGCCTCATTTCGACATCGAGAGGTCCCTCAAAAGTTGTCTGCAAAACAGGAAATTTTCTGCTACTACGTTCCTGTAGCATTTTGGCAAAAAAAGGCAGATTTCTGAAGATTCTCGTCCAAATGTGCGTTAAGCCTTTTTTAGCACTTGTCAGTCATGTAAAGTCAATTTTATTTTATTTTTTAGCATTTTATAGATATTTTTGAAGATATTTTGTGCCTTGGGCTTTGCAAAGCCTCAAGGACAAAATCAGATATTTGCAATAGCCCAATGGCCTTCTAGATGCTCTTGGATAGTTTCTTTCTCTTTGGCCTATATATTCCAAGAGATTTCATTGTAACAAGGGGCTAAACTTGATGTTATAGAGCAATATATGGTATTACAAGCTTTGAATAAAATACTTTGTCTCATGAAGTGGATGATTTCTTGTTTGTCTTGGATGGTGGAAGAGGACTGTTTGTACGATTCCATGGGTTGGTGAATGGTATAGTGTTCCCTATCTATTATGTTTCCTTAGTTTATCATACATTTTTTCATGCTTCTTGCTTACTTTAGGTCAGTAAAGAATAGATTTGAGACATGCCCATGGAGGCACCTCAAGTTTCCTGATTCATTACAGCTTCTATGTTTTTCTTCTTTCTTAGTTATGTTAAATAATTATTAACTGCTCTTTGATACCCTAAGAACTTGTTATCAATTTCATTAATGGTTATTATGTATGCTATCTAGTATGATTCACGGTATGCCTTGCTTACTCATAGCTATCCAAAACCCCATCACTGAAACCTTTCTCTAAATATTTGATTGTCCTAGTTGAACCAAAGAGGTCTTGTTTCGATCTTGCCCTTTTCCCATGCTCTGCAATCTTAGTTCAAAGTTCCAAATAGCTCAAAATATTATTTTTAGGAGTTCCCTCTTCATAGATTGAGTTTTTTGTTTGACTTATTTGTTTTCCCAAAAGTCTGAAGGTGACTTTCCCAAAGTTAGAGGGTCTTATACTTCGATGTATCGCCTAAATGTTTATTTTATGCATCTATCAGTTTGAGTTTCATTTATAGTGATTAATGGTTAGCCCTACCACATGGATTTTTGCTGTAAAACTATGTGTGCTTAAAATTTCTTTGTCTTTCACAAACTTAGTGTCCATCTCATTTCACTTCACCTAAAAGAATCCATTTATCTCGACCAAATCGACCCTGCAATATACCTTGTCCACCCTTTGAGGAAGTCTCAACCTTATTGACCCCATAGCCCAGTTGATCTGAAAATATTTTTATCTATTTATCCTTTGATTAGTTCTCCCTCAAAAAAACCTAAAACAAAGCAAAACATACTTAACAACTAGCCTAAAATCAGATACATAGAAAGCAAACAAGTTTACATCCTTTGCATAAATAGAGAGAGCCCTCTCTAATTCCAGGAAGACTAGGTCCTTGGGCTCCAAATTTGGTTTGACGTTACCCTATCATTTGGCTTTCCAATCTGCCAAATCACGGGACCCTAACATAATGGAGATCACGATGGGACTCTGAGTAATAAACAAACTTAGAATTCCCTAAACATTTCAGCATCCCTTAAGAAAACTATTTTGTCAATTTATCCCACTGCTTCCTAACATAATGGCGATCACGGTGGGACTTTGAGTCAAAACATCCTAGGTATCCCTTAGGACTTCTCAAGATCTCAGTCAAACTTAGAAAACTTAAGTGTTTCTGAAGACCAGAAACTAGCTCTTTCACCGTCTTAGCAAAATGATGATTCAGCTATAGAACACTCTTACAAAGCTTAGGGCTACATAAAGAAACTCAGAAAAACCCCAAAACATCCTTAGATTGGTTTTTGTCAGCATTGGTGGTGGAACATACACATATACCCTCAAAACAACTAAAAACATCCACCTGGTGACTCCACTAGCCTCCAGTAGGCCTATTACTCCACTAGTCCTTATAAAATCTCCTGGGAATGCATTGAGCAATCCCAATCATGCTGACGGTGGACAAAAAATTTCAAATATTCCACCTGGAGACTCCACAACCCTCATTAAACCAAAAGACTCCACTGGTAGAGAACATTAGACTGGTTGAAAGGACACTGTGACACTTTCTGATCAACAAAGATGGATCCAAGGATATAAAGGAGATATGCTCCGATGAATAGAGATCATATCCCTGGATTCCCACACAAAATGCTTGAAATAAATTGGATGAAAAACCTACCTATATTTCGAGATGAAAAGTTTGATGACCCCTTGTTACACATCAAATTTCATATACACATATGGAGGTTGAAGGTTGAATGGCATGAGGACTGCCTGATGAAAATGTTTATGGAAACATTAGAAGATAAGGCGAGAAATTGGTATGAATGGCTAGAACCTGGCATCTTGTTTTCTTTGAAGGATTTCCACAAAGTATTTTATAAACACTATATAAGGCATTGTCCATCTCTATCATTGGCCAAAAATTGTCGTGATCAATCTGAAGACCTCATACAACACCTTGTGAACATTGATGAAGTCTTAGGAAATCGGCATCTTGAGGATCTATTAAAGGAGATTCATGCTTTTTATACTCAAGATAACCATCTTGGAAACCAAGAAGAGTTGATTAAGGATGAAATAAAATCTGAAATGGAAGAAGAATCAAAATATTTAGGATCTCTACCCTTATGCTTTAATTCATTTCAGATAGTGGTGTTTAGGGAGTGTTTCCTTGGCTAAGATATCCTAAGCCAAAAATCCTGTGTCTAGTACGAATCAGCCATGAATCTTTCCCTAATTTTAAAAAAAATCCTTGATCTATCCATAGGTCGCACACCACTAAGAGGTCGCTTTGTCTCATTTCACAAGAAGTTCAACAAATATTCAAGCTTTAAGAAGAGAAGGTTTTTCGATGTCTGAAGAAATATGCTTAGATCAAGCATAAATCCCCATGAAACACCAAAGGAGCTCTCCAAGGTTCAAAAGCATTTTTTTTTACATCTCTGCAGGGTTGTAATTGAATGATGATCAGTATGCAAATAAAAGCAAAGGGACAAGTTCAAACAGGTCTCTCATGTTGAAAAGGTTTTCCATCAATGAAGCAAATGAAGTGCAGTGAGTAAAGAGAAACTAATATATATGGTTTTAAATCCAAAAGCTGCCTGAGGAACAGAGATCATTCTCCAAGTCACATGAATACAAAATACTAAGTGATGCTGATCTCAGTGCTCCATAATCTCCTCCAAAAGCAGTGCTGCCTAATCTTTCCAAAGGGCATCATCATGTAGGGCATGAGAAGATAGTTGCTTCTTATGTTACTTTGAACCTGGGATGTGAAAAATTAGTCAAATGCAATCTTAATATGACCTCTTTCAAATAATAAGTAGAGGGTTAGAAACAAATGATGTAACCTCCTTCATATAAAAGCAAAGGGTAAAAGACACATTGTTGTGACCTCCTTCACTAATAAGCAGAGGGTCAACATGTTTTTAAGTAGCTTCAGGAGTTATTTTGCACCACTTCCTCCAAAGGATGGACAGAGGATGCATCACCAGGATTGATTAATGTTGTGTTTGAAAGGTTTCTGTTGATAAGAGAAGTTGAGAAAACAGTGGTGAAACAAATGAAAGTCATAGGTTGAATGGCCTTTTCACATCAAAAGCAAAAGAGTGACATGATGGTCTTAAAAGGCCTCTGTTTTTCTGTTTATGAAAGCCTCCTTCAAAGTATAATCCAAGGGTGGAGTTTTTGACTAAGAGCAGCCTCATGTAAATGGCCAAGGAGGTAGACCAAGCTTGGTTTAAAACCTTTTTAAGCAACTATTTAAAACCAACCGAAGGACAGGGCTAACCATAAACTTCTTTGGACAAGCTTGTATTAAAGCTAACTTATCAGACAAACAATCCAACAATCCACATGACCACTTTCAGAAGGGATGAAAACAAATAAGAAAACAAAGTGCAGCTTAAGATCAGGCGAGATACATTAAAATCAAAGCCTGCTTTTAGCATACTCTTAGGGAAACCTTCAAAACAACTTTTGGAGAAAGAAACTAGAAGACTGGGCAAACCATAAACTTTTTCAGTCTAACTCTACTCAGCATGTAAAGAAAATATCATTCAAGAACTTCCTTTCAAGTTTTGCACATCAAGACAGGGACAAAACAACATTCCTTGATAATGTTTACACTTAAGTCATTCTTAAAAACACAATTGGAGGAAAACATGAAGATAAAGCTTATCAGTCAGAGAAGGGTACTGTAAATAGTAAATTCTAACTCTATGCTTGTTGTTCTTTATCAGAGAAAAATGAACAAAATGGCATACATGAAAGGAAAAAAATAACACGGTAAGAAGTACTTCACCAATGATATAGACCAGGATCCCAAAAATCAACTTGTATATTGATGTCAATCTAGTTACATGCTTCAAGTCCAATGTTTCAGTACAACAATCATCTTCTCTTATTAGCCTAACTTCTTTGATCACAAACAAAGCTTCAAGAGCCTCTGAAAACTATTTACATGTAGAAATTTTCGAACACAAGTATTACATCAAAGTTCAGCAACCAACCCACATCTCATCTTCTACAAAGGTATTTATAGAAGAATTAAGGAGGTGAAAGAATTTCTAGGATTTAAGTATCATTAATTCCATATTAAATGTGATCCTCAGCCTTGAAAACCATGCAAGGCATAAGGCAGGGATGCATTCAACCTATAACTTTGTTCAATAACTCTATGTCTGATTTTTAAGACTTAATGGATGAGAAGATTGACTTCAGGGTTGTTTTTTTATCTTTATAATAACTTTACTGACAGTTGTAATAAGTTTCTTCGGTTTTATTAACTGTTCAGCTGTCTTTAAACAAATATCTTCGAAATAGGAATTAACTATGTATTCTGTTGATTTCTTTGAGGCTACAGGTGGCTCTTTGGTAGCTGGAGAGGATTCAATTAGCCTTTGATGTGGCAGTGAAGGCTTCTCAGACTGATAGATCTCATTGTTTTTAACCTAAAACACTGTTAATTTGCTTATGATCTATGTTTTAGGCCTGATTTGGCTTGATCTCTGTCTTTAGGTCTTCATACATGTATTTAACTGTGTGGATTAGGCCTTTGATAGTCAAATTTATGCGTTAATCCCTCAAAACTATTTTAAAACCTTTAATTCTTCATTTATGCATTGATTTTATCCTTTAATACTGATACCCTTTGTTTGATTAATATTTTCTATGCCTTTGTTGTTTTACAGGCGCGCAGGGGGTTTTATAATGTCACCAGTGCTCATGAGGCACGGGTTAAATCGTTATTTGAACCCTGTAGATTCCTTTTCTTCATTGATAATGGCCTGGGGGATCGTCATCCCGGGCCCTTGTTTCTTTTTCATAACTGTGGAAAAACCTTTTTAACCTGCAAAAACACAGAAAAGTTAAGAAAATCCTATGAAAATAGGTTCAGACAGTTCTTGGACACGAGATTAAATCGTGACCGTTGGATGAAATCAACCAACGGTTGGGATTGCTTGCTGGGGTCAAACGGGGAGGCGGTTGGATGAATGGGGGTCAGATTAAGTCCAGGCCATTGATTTGGGTTGATCAACGACTGAGATCAATCAGGAGTTTTATGATGCGGAGGGGAAAAGTTATAGCGGAAAGGAGGAAAACATAGGAAAAAGGGAAAAAGTCTTTGCGAAAGCGAAAAATGGGGCTAAATGAAGTCTGGGGTCGTAGAGAGAATAAGAGTCGTTGATCTAGAATGATCAACGGTCGGGATTCTTTGAACAAAGTGCTTGGGGGTTTGGATGATGGGAAAATGAATGGGGGGAAGGATTTAATCAGAACCGTCGATCTTCAGAGATCGACGGTGGAGAAGGATTGGTGAATTATTTAAGGAGAAAAATTAAAGGGCGAAGACTTGGAGGTAAAACATAATTCTGAGCCGTTGGATGGAAACAATGGACGGCAGAGATCAAAAGGTGAAAAAGTTAATGCGGTGGAGAAAGTGGTTTAGCGGAAAGCCAAAATGGTTTTCGCACAGCTCTGAGGCGGTTTTAGAATTTTGCCAAAACAACGCGATATGTGTCTGCGCTTGACACGTGTCCTTTTAAAACTGCCCATATCACGTAATTTTTTGGCATTAACTTTCAAACTTGAAATCACGCAATATGGAGTTTCAGTGGTTGGATGAAAGGCGGAGAGATTCGATGGTGGGAATGGGAGCGCGATGGGGTAAGATGTGTGGGCGGAAATGGTGGGCAGGGTCAAGGGCAGTTTAGATCTGGACCGTCGAATCTCGGGAATGGATGGTGGAGATCTGTCGACGAGGAAGGTAGGTCCCAAAGGAGTTGGGCCTATCGGATTATATCTGGACCGTTAGATCTTAGGAACGAACAACCCAGATTTAATCTCGGGGTAGTGAAAGCAATGTGGGACAGGGAATCGGGTGGAAATCAGATGCAATAAGGATCATTGATCTGAAAAGATCAACGGTGGATCTTCACCGAAGAATTACACTGTCGGGCTTCGCAGAATAAAAAAGGAAGGTTGGGCTTGATCTGGACCGTTAGATTTTTGGACGGCCCAAATTTCTTGTTGTTCTTGATTTTGGAACAGTCTCCCTTTCTCTATGGGCTATTATTCTAGTATACAGGGTATATCTGCATTTATAGGAGCTTCAATTCTCGTGCTTATTTTCATCTTTGGTTCAGTGCATACGTGGCGAAAAGGAATATTGGAATGTTCCTTAGTTTCCGAGTGGGGGAGGGGAGTACAAAATGGCATAAAGCCAATGATGAATCCTATGGAGTTACCTTTACTTGATCAAACAATTTTGAATCCAGGTATTTCAATACATCAAAATTCCCTGGGAAGTAGAAAGAATTACGATCCCCATTCCACCTATAACTTTTGGAATTTCTCAATAATTAGAATAAATTCTCAAACCAGGTTTACTGGTACGCTTTGACGTTCGAAAATTGGAGGAGGAAAGGGGAAGACACAAAGGGAATTTTGTGATGCGATGTGACACTGTCCATCGGATCTGGGAGTCAGATCGACGGTTGAGAGTTAATCGGAGGGACAAACGCGAAGAATTATGGGCAGTGTTGCAACGAGATCTTAGTTGTCGGTTCTTGTGGATTCGACGGCTAAGATTTAATCGGGAAGAATGGCATCGGAGGAGTCCAAGGGCAAAGAACAAAGGGAATTTGTGATGCGATTGTGGATTAACCGTTGGATCGGAGGGATGATTGACGGCTGAGGTTTGATTGCATCGCAAATTTTGAAGGACATGAAGAAAAGGGTAGAACTGAAGCAGACATGCGATGCGATGAGCCTCTGGCCATTGATCAATTTAGATCTATGGCTGATATTCGCCGCAACTTTGAACTATCGGGTTTTATTTGAAACATAAGGTAAGTCGGTTTTTACGAAATAACAAAGGAAAATAAGGTTTTGATGGGGTTTGGAAAGGAGTTTAGGCTCTTTAAGCGCTCGATTGCGGGGCTAGGGTCTTATGAAGCGGCGGTCTAAAGGAAATAAGCCCTCGGGGGCTTAAGTCTTACGTAATGTTTAAAGGGTGATTTTAGGCCAAAAAACAGAGTTTTTAAGCCATAATTGGGGTTCCAGTAGAGGAAATAAGGCATTTTTAAACCAAATAACGGAGAAATATAAGGTTTAAAAGGATTTTGGAGTGATTTTGAAGGTTGAATGAGGCTTATGGAAGGATTTTATGAAGAAATAGGGGATGAAAATGGGGTTATTCATGAGTGAAAGGAGGGGTAAAAATGATGGGAAAATGGGGTTTTCCAGTAGTCTTTTTCTTCAGGAAAACAACAGATTTTTCAGGGTTAATGAGGGAAATAGCAGTGAAGATTAACTAAAGGATAAGTTATCTTCATAAGACTTTAAGAACTCACAATTTGACCATAAAATTGTTTCTTGAAGGCTTAAAAATGATTTAGCCACCATTTGATATGACAAATTTTTATAGGTTGCTAATAGTGGCTCCACATGGGGATGGCACCTTCTTGAAGGTGTCAAGAACTTCAAACATGTCTTCTCTGGAAGCTGATCAATGCCTCATCCATTGAGCTGTAATTTTCCTTTCTTTTGTTGATCTTATTTTGCTCTGACAATGTTACCAGCCATTAAAAACAATGGAATTCTATCAAAACAAGCTTTCTACCTACCCAATCCTAATGATCTTATATTTTTTCTTCTTTTAGAGTGCATTTGGATTGGAAAAATCTTCTCATAAACATTTTATTCTTTTTGAAAACATAAAACTAATCTATTTCTACCCTTATTTCTCCATGAACTCAGATTAAGCAGTTGAGTTCATAAGCTTCTCTACCTAACTACTTTCTGTCAGGATTAGACTGTCTGACAGATTTTATTCTCTAGATTCTAAGACAAGAAATTTAAAAGCAAACAAGCTAGGATTGACCAGTCTAACTTGTTGTTGATCTATGGCATAAAAACAAGTTTCACATAGACTAAATTTTACAGAAAAGTAAAGAAAAATGGTGAAGGCTTAAGATCTGAAAGTTTTAAGAACAACCTTCTCTTTTCTTCAGCTCTGTTTTTAGGTTTGTTTGAGCTGCTTTTCTCTTTGTTCTCTGGTTCAAGTTTTGGGCATATTAGAACCAGTTGGCTTCTATATTTAGCTCAAGATTTAAATATATTAGAGCCTTTCTTCTTTTTGAAACTCATAGGTTCAGATTTTGAGCTTGTTTGAACCTTTTTCCTTCTATCCTAATCTACCTAACTGATAAGCCAAGATTAATCTTTTTGGAAAATCTATTTCACTAACCTATCAGCAGTAAATTTAAAACTAATTAGTCATGATTAGGCTGTATGACTAACTAGGAGTGTTGTTTGGGAGTGGCATTTGAGCTTGCACACTTTCAGACTTTGTTTCTCTTCTTTTTTTTGGTATGGGGCTGTACATTTCTTGCTTTTTACAATCTGCCCTCTTTTCTCTTTCTATTGTTTTTGTATTTTTTCATTTTCTAACTTTGAATGCAATGATGAGTATGATATTCACAATGAGAAAAAATAAAAAGGATTCCAAACTGATATGGCCAAGAGAAATAATGTTTGAGCATTCTGCCATTGACAGGACCCCAAAACAGTTCAGCTCCATTCAATTCTTGTAAAAAATAAGCATTGTTACCAGCAGTAGAATGAATGAGATAAGGGCCAAGCCATAAATTATCAAATTTCCCATGCTTGCCCTTATCTTCTCTCCTTGAATACCACTTTAAAACTTTGTCACCAATGCTGACTTCACTGGCCTTTGTCCTTCTATCAAAAATCTTATTGATGCTTTATTGCTTTTGTAATGCTCTATTGTACACTTCCTCTCTGGTTTGCTGAAGATGTATGGTCTGATTAATTCTTCTAATCATGTCATTGTCTTCAGACTATACTTCTTGGATCAGCTTCATGAATGGCACTCCTAGGCTTGTTGGAAAAATTGCATCTATTCCATAAACAAGCTGGTAGGGTGACATTCCAATTGATTTTATAAGTGTTAATCTGTCAGCCCAAAGTGCATGTACTAGCTTTGTGTGCCAAGATTTCTTATTTTCCTCCAGCAAATTCTTGATTATGTTCATCAAACTTTTGTTTGAGGATTCTTCCAGCCCATTACCTTGAGGGTAATAATCAGTAGAATGACCCAATGTAATCTGATATTTCTGACAGAATTCAACCATATTTTTGGATCCAAATGCAACAGCATTTTCAGTGATAATCTTCCTAGGGAAGCCAAATCTAGATAGGATATGATTTTCAATAAATTTTATGATGACAGAATCATTGGCTTGCCTAGAAGGGATGGCTTCTATCCATTTGGTAAAGTAGTCTGTTGCAGTGAGAATCCATCTATGTTCGGCAGATGATGGTGGATGGATTTCCCTATGAAATCTAGACCCCACTGCTGAAAAGGAGCTTCAACAGTGATTGGATGCAAAGGTAAGCGAAGCAATTTTCTTTTGCCTTCAAAGAGTTGGCATTCATGACAGACAATAATCATTTTATGGACATATTGAAAGAGGGTGGGCCAAAAGTAACCAGTTCTAAGGATTTTATTGGCATTTGTCTTCCAATAGAGGTGGCCTCCACATTCTCCTTCATGGAACTCATGCTTGATTTTCTTTGTATCATTCTCAGGAAAACATTTAAGCAATAACCCACTAGCATTTTTCCAATATAGACATTTATCTAAAATGTAGTAGTTAACAGCTTTTAACTTTAAAAATCTTGCCTTTGTTTTAGAAAAACTAGGAGGTGTATTCAAATTGAGCAAAACATATAAAATATCAGCATACTAGGAGAAATTCAGAAAATGATCTTCAACAATAGGAGTTGACAATTCCTCTTGTTCATTTAATGTATTTATCATGTTTATATCAAGAGCTTCAAAATTAGACTCAACCATTAATCTTGCTAGTCCTTGGCCTTTTATTAGTTTAATGGGCTTGATTTCTAAATCATATTCAAGTATCATAGCTATCCACTTTCCTCTCTTGCCATCTGGGTCCTGTGTTAGAATGTCTTTCACAACTGAATTTGGCACAAATGAAATTATTTTGGAGTGTAGAATGTAAACTCTAAAGTCTTGTAAGGCTTTGACTAAGGCAAAGGCTTGTTCTTCCATGATATTGTACTTCAGAGGTGCATCTATCAATGCCTTACTAAAGAATGCAATGGGTTGCTCTTGTCCCTGTGGATTTTTCTGCAATAGGACAATAGCCTCTGTATGTTATGATGCAAATGAAAAAATGAAAAAATATTTTGAAAAATCAGGACTTATAGGAACTGGTGTTTTGGTTAATGCTTGTTTCACCAGTTCAAATGATATCTTTGATTCTAAGGTCCATTTGACTCCTTGTTCTTTCTTTAACATGTTTTTTATGTTTCTAAGGAGTTAAGCTAAGTTGGGTATGAACCTTCTCAAGAAATTAATCTTTCCAATGAAAGATTTAAGTTCCTTGATGTTTCTAGGATGAGTGATTTGCAATATACCCTCAATCCTTTTTAGGTCTATCTTTATCCCTTCTTCTGATATAATGTGTCCAAGTAGTTTGCCTTCTTGGAGACCAAACATTGTTTTCTTTGGATTTAAAGATAACCCATACTTTCTGCATTTCTCAAAGACTTTTCTCAAGTGTTCTAGGTGTTCTTCAACTGTTTTGGAAAAAACAGTGATATCATCAAGGTAAATAATGATGAAGTAGCCTAATTCTTCTGAGAATGCAATATCCATGGCTCTCTGAAATGTAGCACTAGCATTCATTAAACCAAAATACATTTTCACATACATGAAAGTGCCTCAAGGTGTAGTAAAGGTTGTCTTGAGTTGATCATCAGGATGTACTAATATCTGATTGTATCCTGAGAATCCATCTAACAAATAAATCCTTTTAGAACCAACTACCCTTTGTAAAATATGATCCATCTTGGGTAAAGGGTAGTTGTCCTTTAATGAGGCTTTGTTTAAGTTCCTAAAGTCAATACAAAGCCTTATTTCTCCTGTTTTCTTCCTAATTGACACTATATTAGACACCCACTCTGAATATCTAATATGGACAATAATTCCAGCTTCATACATTTTCTTGATTTCTTTCTCAACCAAAGGTAATTGAACAGGGTTGATTCTGTGCAATTTTTGTTTAAAAGGTTTTTGGTTTTCTTTAAGGGGTATCTTGTGCTGGATTATCTCTGTGTCATAGGACTTTAAATCCTCATAACTCCACACAAAAACATCATAAAATTCTTTGAACAACTCAATGTATTTCAATTTGATGTGAGCTGGCAAAGTCTTAGACAGTTTGATCATTTTTGGTTTTATTTCACTGCCTATGTTACACTCTTCTACCTCAGTTTCAATAGGCTCCAGCTTTGGTTTCTTGGCAACATCATTGAAATCAAACAACTCTTCTAATGGGACCAGACCTTTTTTCAAGCTTTGAGTGTTAGATTGCAGAGTTTCTAAGTCTTCTTTTTTTAAATCTGCACTAATTTCTGTGTCATGTTCAGATTTATTGGCTAACAGATTTATAACAACAGTATCTTGAGATTTTACTTCTTCGACAAGTAAATTTTCTTCAGTAGAACAGTCATTTTCATAATCTGAATCTAAACTTGGTAGCTCAAATTCATTTCTAGACTGTAGGAAGTCTTCTATTTGTTTGTATCCATCAAACACTTGCTAATATTTCTCATTATCAGGGACAGCTGGTCTAAATATGATTTGGGTAGTAAATTTTTGGTTTCATAAGGTGTTAAACATGTTCTAGCAGCAAAAGCTAAACTATGGGAAAGAATATTTTGGTCTCTTGGGACAAAGATAAGTTGGGATTCCTCAAATGTTCTTAATAAGTCCATGACATCATTTCTATAGGCTCTAAGTCTGGGGTGTTTGGCACTATATTCCCCACTCACTTGCCTAACGATCAACTCTGAATCCCCATGAAATTTTATCCTTTTGGCTCCTAATTTCTTCAACAAGTGTAGGCCTAGA